>JAZHYW010000089.1:0-49221 GCA_037355805.1 Ixodes ricinus
AAAGTAACTGTTTTACCACTACCTGCACATAAGATTTCCCACAACCTAAAGTTAGGCCGTGGGGTTGGTGTTGATGTGGTTTTTTCTGGCCGGAGAAGCTTGTCTGAGCTGTGCAGAAAAAGTGAACTCCTGTTCTAAAGAAAGCAGGGTTACACCAAAACACAGGACGGTGGTATTCGTGTGCGAGGGAGTGAGCATACTCTATTCCCCTCTCGTTGTGGCTGAAGATACGTCGGGCAATGCAGGGCGATGCCTCGATGATCGGCCGCGAGAGCTCGAGTATAACGTGTTTAGAGTTGCGTCAGGTCACCTTGGCCTGCTGCCAAGGAGACTATTGCTGCGCCTCCACAGTCTTCGACAAGTGTGAAGTGATTCGGAAAAATAAGAGACAAACTCACTCGAGAACATGAGTGAGGGCGCAGGAAATTGGAAGATTTGGAGCTGCATGTATGTCAGCACTCCGTCATCTATCTTTATCAGATAAGGAACGCCTTGCGCTAGACACACAGCGACAGTGCACTGGGCGATGGCTAGTGAGTCAACGCGGCATCCATGGTGCTGCGCTGACGGCGTTTGTTTGTTGCTGAGCGTACAACAGTATTTATACCAGTGAGTGTCGAACCGGAACAGAACTGAACCGAGAAAACCGGACATGTACCCGTTATTTGCAGCCAAACCGGCACGGGCAGACCGAACCGGAAATCTTTGCCGCCATCTTTGGAACTGAACCGGAACTGGAACCGAAAAAAAAAATACTAAACGAGTAATCGGTTCAAAACCGGTTCTGACGCAACATTTTTATTATTTCTTTGCGCGAAATGAGCATTTGAAGAGATGTAAAGAAAGGGGCAGCACTGCATGCGCATGATATTGATCAAATTGTCATGCACCTCTGGTGCGTGTCTTGAAAGTACGGGATTTTCGTGGCGCTTGATCAGTGACGTCATGGTGCCAAGACATGCTGTCATCACGTGCGCTTCACGTGGCCCCATGACGTAGCCATGACGGAATCCACTGCTGCGTGAAGTCGACTATGTTGAGAACGCCCCTCTAGATGTACTGGCGTCGACTGACAGCGTGACGTCACATGCCATCACGACTTCCTCGCGAGTCACGTGACACCATGACGTACCAGATTGTCGTCGATGCCCGAGGTCGACTGCTCTGGTTCTTTACAATCAGCGTCGCCAGACATTCGTGTTGGCTCGTGTTCAATCAAAGATGATGCGAACTCTAACAATGTCTAAAGCTCCACCAATGCTTTATTCTTGCAACACGGCCATGTGATGCGATTTTTAATGGTATCCTCCTGGTATCGGATCGTAGTACTTGTCTATGCTTGGTGGGTGAATAACTCTTTCTTTCACTCTATTTTTTGCCATCCGCCATTGAGAAAGAGGAAACCGAATGGAGTGGTTACAGTGCTATCAACGTAGAAAGGGATCAGCTCTTAGCGGTGTTTACGCAAATAAAATTATTTTTTGGCTTCTTTACATGTATCAATTTGAATTTTAAACATATTTACGTTGTCGCTGAACTTTTTCAGAAAGTTTCCCGAGAATAACAGAAGCATTAGAAAAGGGCTAAATACGGCCCAGTTAATCCGATCGATGAACAGAACTTGCACGAGTACGGCAGGGGTACCCGAAAAGAAAGATTATTGTAGCCTCTGGAGTGATGACGGCCGAACGTTGGCGGCCGCCTAGATTCCTCAAAATATTCTTTAAAACTTCGCAGCGGCTGTCGAGCTTGAGATAAAAGAAATGAAGAATTACCATTCAACAAATGACACGAATACAATTGCCGAGTTGGTACCTATACGGACTGATAGGAGTCCCTCAGAATTAAAAAAGTATTCCCTGGAGGGCATCGTAAAGTAGAAAAAAGAAGGGGGGGGGATGCAAAAACTTTCTGTGGTGGTATAAGCTCTATCTGCTTCACATACGGCGCACCGACCAGACCGCGTGATCCCGCAGTGCCATTTCTTTTGCAAAATCAGTCCTGCCAGAGAAAGCTCCGTTTTCGTTGGTGTGAAACATTCACGCCGTTACTCGCGAAGCAGCATCAAGCAAGCATTTTGCTGATGATCTCGCGGGTTGCACTCGTGCCACTAAATAAGCCACGCTTTAGAGTAATGACATTTGGCCACGTTGTGGCTTAAAATCATGGACCCCAGTTTTCTGAAAGCTTTATCTGAAATCGCAGGAAAGTGGTATTCGATCCCTGACTCCACACTTGTTTAAACCGTTCTTGACCAGAGCAAAGCAATATCACATGAGCTTCCTGTCTGCCGAGTACAATGCTGGGAAGGTCGCACTTTGAATGCGTGGACGATCGGCAGCCGAGTCTGCGTCACACAAGCCCCAGAACGGGGGCGGCGCCCGCAGCAATGTCGGGGGAACGGGTAGCCGATACTCTAGCGCAGTTAATGCAGAGTGCACTTTGCACCACCGGATTGAATTTTCTCAAGCAAAAAGAAATGAGATGTTTGCAATCCCTGTAACGCCGAATTACAGCGCAGCTCTTGAGGTGAAGGGTACATCTTTTTGGAGAGCATCGCGTGTAAATTAAGCGGGAATTGCGGGGACTGAATTCTTTCCCCTAACTCAGCGGGTAATTTTTCCACTAGATTTAGCGGGAAACTTTTCCGCCAAATTTAGCTGAGGAAACTTTTCAGCTAGATTTATTCAGGAAATTCTTCGCTTCAAATTTGGCGGGCAATTTAGCGTCATAATGATGACGTCATCGTCATCACGATGACGTCATCCTCATCGTCATCGCGGTTACGCGATGGCGACGGCGATGCCGCTCAAGCCGGAAACGGGCACCTAAGAGCTGCGCTCTGAAATAATTCTCAATGACCACCAGGATATAGTGCGATGATGACACTGCGAAACAATGTTAAACAGTTCAGCTTTCTGGTGAAAAGTGATGTTCTCAACACAATGCTCGGTTTCACTTTAAGCGTGAGCGTAGCAGAACCTACAGAACGAGCTCCGGGCTTTCAGCGTCCTTGCTGAAGCACGCGTGCTCCATGCAGTCATTGTTGGCGACCACACGCTGCTCGCTCCTGTAGCATCGGCGTGCGTCTGGACTTAGGGAACCCTGCAAAGCGTTTCTGGCCATTTTTTTCTTAATTTGCATCGCGTTCGCTCGAGCTAGTGAGCGGGATTCTCAACACATAAAACACAAAATAAATAAGAAATCTGATGTATTTTGAACCTAATAGGTGAAAGACGTTAAGAATTTTGAGCACATTTTCTTTTGTTGATGACGTCCTTTGGTCTGAACCATAGAAAACGGAAACGACAAGAGCCTGCAACAACCATGCGCTATCGTCCAAAGTGTTGGAAATTAACATTCATTAATGAAGATTTGAACGCCCCACCAGTTTACGGATGTTCCAAGCGAACATCTGAGTGAGATTCACGTGCTTCAATGGATGTCGTCATTATCCGACGCTCTAAGACTAATGTCGTCACTGAACGCTCGTGTTTGACACCGAGAGGCACGCCTTTGGAAGCCGCATTTGGTTTCTTCGTCCCTTTGCAGTGCCCCTTTAAACTGAAACGAAGCATAGCAGAAGGGGATGACCAAATTGAAAAGTTTTGCAGTATATATAGGAGTATTGCGATGATATGCGGTAGCCGAATAGAATTCTAGAGCGCGCATGACTGATAAAAAACTGAGTTGTAAAATGAGGTCCCAAAAACAAGTGCACGCAAAACCGAGTATAACGTTAACCTCCCGAGACAGCATTTTGCGAAGTTTCGAGCTCCATGTAAGCTGTTGTCCAAATGTGATTTAAATTAGAAATATATTGTCTGTTCTTCGTCCTATTTATGTGCAATTAGGAACATCGTTGCACGTATCTCTATCAGAGAATACGGACCACAACCAACCAAGTCCTAAACAGTTAGGAACCCGACGTTTCAAAACCGATGCGCTTTTTTCATCAGGAACGACTATTTGCACGTGGAGAGCATCAGCCTCTTTTCCATCTACAGTGTGTAGTTTGCTTCACTGACGTTTTCTTTTTCAAGTGCCCTAGTCCGTTGACATACGCCGATGGTTACGTGCCTGTCGACTCTATTTAGCCCGACCTATTGAAACGTCGGGCTCCTGACTATGTAGGGTTTGGTTGGTGAAGGTCTGTATTTCTCAATGCTTTGACCCCACCAAACGGAGTTCCGTCAAACGTGTTTACACTTTAAAAATGCATCTCTATATATTCCTTTTTGCAGTAAGGCGTCCTGTATAGAATTAATTAGAAGAATACCATTTATTATAATTCTTTCTGCACAATTCGGGTATTTGTCTTCAGATCTATAATGTGAGCACACAGTCCTTTTTGGCGTAGCCCGCGATCCGTTGTTTCACACTGCCAAACAGCGAACATAAAAACACATTCCCGCAGACTCAACAGATGACGTATTTTTGAGTATCGTCCTCCCGTGTCGGTGCCAAGCGGTTATGTGAGCTTCATACAATCAAAAGTATTGATGACAATAAAAAAAATATTTTTACTGCCTGAAGATATGACAACATAAATAAAGGGACGATCACCCTAAAGATATACATCACAAGTAAATGCACCACCAAATTATATAAAATACGCTCTGCAAATTTCTTCCGGCGTTTTTATCCTCGGTAGGCATGTCTATAAGTGATTTGGGGAAACCTTAAACAATCTTTTTAAGCTGATTTAAAAAACTTATGTGCTCCTGACGCATATTCAACTTCTCAAACATATAGAAGTATGTTGCCTCCTTTATGTGATGAACAACAATTTTATGTGTTTGTGGGCTGTACGAAAAGGAAGTACAAAAAGAGGCGCGTGGCGGAACTATGATGACTGCGCACGCATACCGTCAGAAAGTGACCAATTAAGTAGCTGCAATGTCGAGTAGAGTACGAAATACTACTTTGTTTTATTTAACAAAACAACAACAAAAAATATAAAGGGAGATGCTTTTTTTTTTTTAATCGAACTGACCAACATTTTGTCAAGAACAAACCTCAAATGCCAAACTATGTTGGAAATGTTCCAGTTCTCTATGCGCTATTTAAAGACAGATCCTATTTCATGTAATGAAGATCACTATTTTCTGCATGATTATTCAGCCTGCATCATGGTGCTGAGTGTAAACAATGCTTGCTCAGAAAAGCAAGCGTTGCGATTGTCGCTCAGTGTTTCGATAAAAAGTACACTGAAAGGGTTTGTCCTAAACCTTCCTTGACATTTTGAAAAAATAATATTGTTTTTGGCGCAGTTACGTCGTCATCATACATATTGTGAAACGTACTTTATAAACTAAATTTCAGGATATATATGACAAGGACGTGCCTATTTCATGATTTTAAGTACCACAATTAATTCCCAAGTTCAGAGAGCACGACAGGATTAGATTTTTAATACTGCGACGCAAAGTTGTACCAATCATGGGAATTTTAGGCGACCTACCAGACTGATAACCTTTCGATTAAAATAAAATTTATGCGACTTAGGTAAAGAAAAAGACGTCTAATCATATAAGATAACCTATACTAAATTTTACCTTAGGTCCGAGCGCGGCCGATGCTTTATGAGCGAAGGGTCAATCAAACTGCGCAAAAAGCGTGACGTCATGGCGTGCTCTCTGCGCCTGATAGGACTAGCCGGCGTAGGAGCACGCACAGAGAGACTGGCGAATAGCGGCTGGTCCTATCAACTGCAGAGAGCACGCCATGACGGTGTGCCTCTTTCGCTGTTTGATTGGCCCTTCGGCTCATAACATCAGCCGTGCTCTAACCTAAGCTGGAACGAAGTATGGCTTTTCTTTTGCTGTTTCATCGAAATTAAATGGCGAAATTTATTTTTGGTACCTGAAAATAAAAGTGGATTATACGAATGATAAAAAAATGTGTAGGGTTACTCGTTTCACTGTTGAAATAGTGCCTATTGCCAAAAAAAACGCGGAAAATAAATTCTCAGTTTAGCGGTTCAAACCGGTTCGAACCGGTTCGAACCGGTTTGAACCATTATTTTTTGCTCCCGGAACTGAACCGGAACTGAACCAGAAAGCCGTGAACCCGAACCGGAACCGAACCGATAAAAATATCGGTTCGACACTCTGATTTATACTCGCTGTTAGAACGAATAAACTTCAGTTGTAAGTCAGCGCCTTGTTCGTCTACCTTCTTGTTCTTGTCCGTGTCCTTGCGCTGTTTTAATCTTTTTCATAATAAGGACATACTTCCTTTGGCTGCTCTGGCCAGTCTACAATCAAATACCACAAGGAGGAATCGGAGATGAATGCAAGTGTTTCCAGAAGGGGGGTCAGCACACCAGATGTTGGTTCGGATGGCTCGTATGCCCCCCTCCCCCCTTCTCCGCTCTGCATTCCGCACCTGCGGAATTCAAAAGGGGGTCAGGGCATCCCGACCCCCCTCCCCTCTAGACCTGCCGATGGGAGGACTCCATCTCGTATCCAGCTCATAGTACTGAGCGGACATTTCAATTACATGAAGAGGCCTAAACTGCATGTTTCTAGCCTTATATTTTAAGAAAAAACACTCTTCACTTTTGAGGTTGTGAAAAGACACATAATGAGGAAGTGAACACCGACTTGTAACATGCAAAAGACGCATAAAAAGAAAATTGAAGATTATATGAAAATTATTTATGCAGAATTACTGAGCAGAGATCTAGCTTCTGCAAAAATGGCTAAAAAATAAAATGGCAGTTGCATCACATATACAACACAAAAAAGTGATTTGTGGACAGGCAACATGAAATCCTGCAATGGGCACTGGCTTTGCTGTTTAACCTTTTGAGTGCCACCAGGAGTATACTCGGCTGTGCTCTGGCTTGCCTGCTCAGCCACTATCGATAAACCCAGCACTTACAAGGGTCAGGGTGTCTAGCGACCGGGAAAACCGGGAATTGTCAGGGAAAATTTAATTACCGGGAAAAATCAGGGGATTGTCGGGGATATTGCCAAAAAGCGAGCCCAGTCAGGGAAAATGTGCCGGAAACGCTATCGAGTGCCCTGAGCAAAGACTTGAGGACTTGTGGGCAGAAAAATAGGTAATAAATTCTGCTTGGAGCGGAGCCCGCGGGCTCTGCACAATCGATGTAGAGTGTAATACCCGATGCAAAGGGAACAGCCGACAAATCCAGTAAAAGCCTTGGATTGGATTGGATTGAGGGCGCGACACCAGACTAGATCCAGTTAGAGCTACTATGATTTATTATTATTAACAAATGGGAAAGCTGCAGACCCCAATCCAATCCAAGCCAAAAGTATCCGAAAGTGTGCATCTGGCGGCTATGCCATGCTGCCATTCGTTTATTGACGTGTGTGGTTGAGCGTCGTGTTTTCATTGTGTTTCCGGAAGTGGCTTCTTCACTGACAATGTCGGCAACAAGAAAGTGCTCGTTTAATCCGGACTGGACGAACCCAAATATTTCGGAATATGCAAGTTGGGTTGAGCCCGTGCGAAAGTATTGTTACAATTCTGAATGCTCAATGCCTTGTGTTGTAATGGTCTTATATACTTAACCGCCTCTACAATGGTCAGGGAATTTCACCTGAAATTGTCAGGGAAAACCTGGAAAAGTCAGGGGATTTCAAAGTGATAATTTGCTAGACACCCTGAGGGTTAATTCGGTACTTTCTCTTATCGCAGGAACCGAGCCATACGTGGCTCTCGAAAGGATCGTCATGTCCAAGCAACTACTGAAGGACATTCCAAGGGTGTCTGGAGATGGCCAGACCTATCGCCTAGAGTCATTCCACAGCATGCTTCTCCGGTTTACTCCGAAATCCAGTCACTTCAGCTTTGAGGGCATGGTGGCACGGTAAGCAGGCATCCTGATATGTGCTAGTGGCATGTGTGGGATATTTATGTTTGTTTATGAGCCTTTTCAGAAATTTCTACTGTGCACCACTCACGCAGAAAATTCTGGGGATGCGCTGATGTACACTAGCAGATGAGCGAGTGCACATACTGTTTTCAGGAGCGAGGCCCTACGTCAATTTGTACAATCTTTATCTCCCTCGTCTTTAACGAGCTTCTCATTGTTACCGTAAGTCGAAGGGAAGCCAACATTTTTCATACATACTTGTGTCCGCACAATGGTGGCAATTTGCAGCGCTCCATGTACTGTAAACGACTTAATTTTCGCAAAGACCTAATTTTTGCGAATCGCCTACAATTTGCGAAAAATATGTCCCGCAAACAATTTTGGTAGAATGTAAACACATAAGAATCTACATTGAGATCCCACCGTGTCGCGAAAATTAGAACCTGCGAATTATTGCAAAACTTGAGCTTCAACCTAAATCGCGAAATATTGAGCCCGCGAAAAATAAGTCGTTTACAGTAAATGAGAAGTGTCGACTTAACTTTGTATCACAATAACAGTGAGTCATTCGATGAGAACAGGACGGGTTGCTAGTGTGCGAAACGATGCAGGGCCATGTTCCCGAGGATGGTCTGCTAGCAAACGACAGGTTGCCTGCTAGTGTGGATACAGTTCCTAGCATGTGTTGTGCAATATGAAAATTTCTGGAAAGTTCTAATATGAAATATGCTTAGGGCATGTTTACAGTCTTTCCTCCCCTTATATGCGGCCCTCACAGGACTGCCGTCGCGGTGCTCCACTACAATGAGAACAGCAACCGTACGCAGGCCACAACGAAGGACGAAAAAAGCGGAGTTGTCTGAAGTTTCCCAAGTCACGGAAAGGCGAATGGGTCCTCAGCCCCATCATGGAGACTGCGTCGTACGGTAAATACAGACACTTTTATTCAGACATTGGCTGCAGCTTGACTATCACACTTTCTTACTCAGACTACGTCCAGAGGCTCCTCAATTCCTGCCTGGAGTTGGCCAAGGCTTCCCGGACCTACCAGCAGGCTGCGGCTGCGAACGGGCCGCGTCCTCGTCGACCACCTCTGTGTAGCGTTGCACAAAGGCCAGACAAGGAAGCAGCGGTGTTGGCCCACAGGACCCGGTTCGATCAAGCGTAGTGGAAGCCTGTGTATGTGGTCGATGGGAATTCTTTTCTTATCCTGGCCACCACACAGCACGGGAGCCTGACGCGGCGAAACCTGCCCAGTCGTCCCCAAATCCACCAGACGAACTGGCTGTATGCCGTAGTACCTGTACCTTCTGAGAAAGTAACAGAAGAATTGGTAAGAGTCTTAGAAAGACTTCATCTGCTACACTTGTACTGTGAACTTGGGGACCCTTTTGCCGCATCTCTATATGAAAAGGTTTTTCGAAACCTGGAAAGCCCATGATATCTAGACATGTTTAATTTTACCTTTGTGATTTAATTTCGTGGGTGAAAACCTTTGCCGCTGCTTCTGGTGTGCTTCTATAGACACTAAGAAATTCAGTAATGCCTGTATGGACGTTTCCTCGTTCTTGGGTGATTGACTGGACAGACACTTTTAAAATCCAATTAAATCTTTCAACTCGTTCATTCGCCTGTGGGTTGCAAATTGCAGACTGATGATGAGAAGTCCCTCGACCTGAGGAACTCTTAGGTTGTGCGGGACCTGACCTGTAAGCCATGGTCCAAGGCAGTAATGTTTGGATGTCCCTCTCAGCTCAATATTGTTATTAGGAAGTCGCAGACAATCTCTGCTGTCACTTGACTACAGAAAGCAACCCCAGGCCACTTACTGAACTAGTTTGTTGCAAAACGGTAATGGTGAGAGAAGTTTGTAGAATAGTTCCACAGTGTCTGTTCCAAGCTGTTTCCATGCACCTGTTAGAAAAAGCACTGGTTGTAGAGGCGATGCTTCTTTCACTGCTTACTTGTCGGTTGTCTGGCATGTGTGACAGTATTTGGACAAGTGTTGGCTTCGCTATCCATTCTGGGCCACCAGAAGCATTCACGTAGTTGTCGTTTGGTTCGCACTATTCAAGGATGCTATTTTTGTGCCAGGTCGATGAGTCAACGTCTGAGTGAAGCAGGAGGAACCAGCACTTTTGCGCATAGCAGTAAGCCATATACAGAAGAAAGTTCTTTTCGTAGCTTGTAGTAGGGAGACAGTGCTGATTCCCATAGGTATTCGAGACCCCAACCCATGTTGAAACACTATCACCCGAGGTAAATCGGCGTCTTGTTCTTTCTCTTTCTGTACCTCTTCTTGGTCAATTGAGCAGAGACTGCACACAGGGCAAGTGAATTCTCTCTTGTCGACGTATGACTTCGTGCAATCTGAGGAATTCAATGCAGGAAGACGAAAAAGCTCGTCTGCCACAACATTCTCATTGCCCTTTTGGTGATCTTGAGGAGACGCATGGCCACCCGGCAATTCTTATCGGTTGTCGACCGTTTCCCTAAATACAGAGTAGTGTAACCAGAGCCTGGTGGTCCATCCTGAGCATGAAATGGTGACCGAAAAGGAAAACATGCTGCTTCTCGCAGGCCCGGAGGCACGCCTATTCCTCTTTCTCTGTAGAGCTGTTGCACTGGGCGCCAGAAAGCATTCGCGATGTGAACAGGATAGTGCGAATTCCATCTGGATGTCTTGCTGTAGAACTGTGCCTAATCCATAATTTGATGAATCTGTTGTGACGATAGTAGAATTCTAATTAGAGAGTTAAAAAAAACTGAAAAAATAAATTTCTCTTCAACCTGTGACGATAGCAGGCAGTGTCACGTCGAAAACTATGTGGAACAGTTTCGAATCGGGTCTTTGACTGATGCAAATGCCTCCTCCTGTGCTTTTCGCCATTATAAGGGGACATCTTTCCGCAGGTGCACATGCAAGAGCTTCACGATGGTTGCAAAGTTAGGTATGAATTTGAAACGGTATGTAAGCAGGTCAAGCAAAGACTGGTTATGATGTCGTGTCTCTTTGAGTAGAAGCTTGCATGGTGGCTTGAACATTATCATGGCACGGCTTAATTCCCTGAGGTGTCAACTTATGTCCAAGAAATTGAAGTTGCTGCACTGAAAAATGCATTTGTTTTTGTTCGGTTTCCAACCTGCATCTTGTAGGCGGGGTAAGCCTTGTCTTAGGCGGGCATCATGCTCTTCAATTGTGCACCCGAAGCTGAGCACGTCATCCAGATCGACAATGGTGCCTGTATTGTCCCAAAGAATACAGTTCTTCATGTTTTGAAAAGCCGGAGCGGCGGAAGCCAGCCCAAAACATACTGTGAACAGGAAGAGACTTTCATGAGTCACAAACGCAATGAGGTCCCCGCTCTCCTCTATCAGGTCCAGCTAGTGGTACGCTGACGAGAGGTCGCGCTGGTTGAAGACGTGGGTGCCAGAAAGCTGGTGAAGGAGCTCGTTTGGACACGGAAGAGGATGTGAATTGAGAACAACAGAAGTGTTTGACTTGCAGAAGTGGTCTGTGATGCATTAATGCGCTCGATCACCCAGGAGTGCTCCAACTTTGCCAGCTCTTCAGGAACTTTGTCACGCACTGCAAAAGTTAGCCTTCATAGATTCTGTTGCACCAGACTGATGGAAGCTTCGTCTTCACCTTGTGAACATATCCAATGGCGTGGCCCATACCTGAGAACAGCTGGAGGAAACCTTTGACGGTCTCTGGAAGGTTGTTTGCCGAAACGATAGTCACCTGTCCTCCGCAGGAGATGAAAAGTCCAGTTGAATTTCCAACCCTCGTAAAGCATTTATAGTCCCATTACGGCTGTCTTGTTCGGACAACGTGGAATGTGCAATCGCCATTTCTTTGCGCCAACTGTACTGGTGAGCTGACTTTTTCCAAAATGTTTGGAATAGCAATGTTTTTTACGGAGTAGCCAGTGAATGCAGTACTTGTAGGTTGCAACTTACAAGAATGGAAGCATCTTCCGTAGACGCTTTCCAGAAGGATTGAAACCGAGGGTCTTGTGCCTACTAGGAGTTTGATAAGAATGTGGAACGCAACTATCCTGCATGTGGTACAGTTTGCTGGATATCTGAGTTGCTATACCTGAGTTTGTTCTATGCTTGGTACTTGTGATCCTGTCAAAACTGTCTGCTTGCAAACAAAGGCAAAATGTCCCATCTTGCATTTCCTGCATGCTTGATTCCTTGCAGGACATTTAGGGTAGTCCGCCATGTGGTGCATTGAACCAGATCTGTAGCAAATGCTGGACAACCTTTGATTGGGTGTTTTGCCCCTAACTATTGGTTTCTTTTGGGCTTGAATTTTTGCCACTTGAAAACTGAGTCCCGCATCTTTGGTAAAAAGTTTGGCCTCCTTCATCGCCTGCTCAGCTTGTGAGGTGATAGCAAGAGCTGATTCGAGTGTTAGCTCAAGCTCTAGTAGTGGGCGGTTTCGGACTTCGGCATGAATTGTCTTATTGGCAAGTTGATTGCAGATTATTTCATCTGTTATTGTCCCAAACCGGCAGTTTGTCGCAAGGCCCCGGAGAACGTGACACACTCTTGTACTGTTTTGGCCGGTCATCCACCTGCGCAACGAAAAATAAATCTTTCGGATGTTTTACTGTGAAGAATTTTTGCAACTTCCTTGCCGCTGCATCATAGGCTCTGGAAATGGGCGATGCAGGTCTGCGCGATTCGGAGGTAGCTCCTGCAGTACTTGCAGTTAGATGAGTGGTAGCAGTGGACAAGGCAGAATCTTCCGGCAGTTTGCAGTAGGTCCGCTGACCCTCAACTTCAAGTGAGCTAAATAGAATGGCAGTTCTGCCATTATCTATTGTCAACCCATTGGAAGGGATCGTGTACTGGCGTACCATTCCTCCATGAAATCGCAGAATCGCAGGCTCGCCTGGGTATGGTGGGAAAAGACGGGTGGATCAACCTTTATAATCGAGTTGAGGCTGTGTCGATTGTGACAATTGTTATGTATAGGGACTGTCTATGCAAGTTTAACAGAAGGCAAGCTGTTCCCATTCCGAGCTCGGTTCGTTCATCCTTATTCATTGTCTTCTTCGGCTCAAGCTACTCGTAGACACAACAATTTAGGTAATTCAATATTCCCCCTCCCCCAAAACAAACACCTGGCTATGTGCCTTCTTTGATCCAAGGTACCATGAGCACAACTAACATTTGCAATATTCGCGACTCCAGCTAAGTCTAGGGGGTGTGCTGGTCAGGCAAAATGGCGGACGAAAGGAGGTCGTTTTCATCGTTCAGCATGCGGACCACCATAAATTTCTTGCACTGCAGCGTAAAATCTGTGTTATATAAGAAAGCAAAACAATTTTTCGACAGTAGAAACCTTCTAGTCAGTGCGTAGGAATGACACGGCGGAAGCATAAAAATAATCACTGGAAACAGTGTTTGTTTCTATGCTGCCTACGAGAACCAAGCTGCGATAGCAGACGACAAAATCAAAATGACCTCCTCTCTTGAGCTTCTCGGCGGTGCCGCTACGCAGCGTCGATTTTGTTGGAGTCGCCAATACACTAAGCGGGATTTACAGGCTGTCTTACAGTGTGGTGCATTTATATTTGATATGCTATAAAAGTTCTGGTCTTACTTGTTCCGATCCCGAGCTGCTGGCTCCAAATATGTTGGGCGAAAAAATTTCAGTTGGTCGTACGCTATGTTCAGCAGTCGCACATCCAGACATACAAGCAGAAAAAGTTCGTTTTCTGTGACACACCTTCCCAAGTTTTTTTGTGTGATTTTTGGCATGTCCCTGCAGCATTGCCCGACCTCCTGGGGGCAATTTCCACATGTGCATCTGAAAGAGGATACATTTCAGTTGAAAAATTATCTTCTATACTTATGTGAAGAGGGAGCTTCAGGCAGATGTCAGAGCGGCGTGCCGACGTTTCACTAGGAGACCTACCTTCTTCAGGAGACCTAGCCCTGAAGAAGCTAGGTCTCCTAATGAAGTATCAGCACGCCGTTCTGAGGTCTACCTGAAAGGTTAGGTCTTCACGTTCTTCCTGCCAGCCTGGACTCCCTTGGTGTTATGTTTGTACTTTCTATACTTGTGGTCACCCCAGAAAATGCAAGTTGCACAAATAGTTCTTATCTGCATAATGTAGTTCGTACTGGACTTGGGACTCCTGGCTTTCCTGTTGCTGGCTATCACGTCGTTCCCTTGCTGGCAATGGGAGATCAAAGTTGTATGGATCAGGCACGTATATAGCTCCTTGCTGCAGGCCTCCCACGTCTGCTACAAGCGGCAGGCTGCCGTCGTCGGACATAGATACTGAAAATAAAGCATTTGGTATCAATTAAAGCATTTCATTATGTATGATCGGTTACATTTATTTTTCTCTGACTGTCGCATTAGCTCTTGCAAAGTGTTGTAAACAAGAATGCTTAGTAGGAGTTATTTTATTTGAGTTGTGTAAATTACAGATGTGTATTACTTTGTTGTGCTGGTTTTGTGGAATCGTGTGTATGTGATTGTTCTATTACCAAGCTACGGTATCAATAAACAATGAAACAATAATTGCACACTCTTTTTTGGTCCTTGACATTTGCATAGGTGGCTACATGTGATTGCTTATGCTCATGTCACTAATTTGCTGTTACCTTCTAACAAAAAACAACAAAAAAAACGTGCGTGCAAATATTAGCTACACTGTGAAACCAAACAAATGTGCACTGAAGCGTGATTATCAGCAGCATTGATCACTTTCGCAGACACTTTTGCTATTGACAACAAACATGTAGTCTGTCGTACAGCTCTATAAAGGTGCGCAATTAGGCTACTAAATTTGGAAACGTGCAGCGGTCAAACCGGTCAAACGCACACTCGCCTCTGGCCGCACTACGCGCCGGACGTTTCCGTGTGTACGAGTAAATGTCTAGCGCCTGTAGAGACAAGCGGCGAGAAAACTTCACCATTTTCGGGAAAAGATACGTAAATTTGGGGTTTATGTGCCAAACCAACGAGGGGTACCTAGCACGTACCAACGGAGGTCTGATTATTAATTTGGACCACTTCGTAATCTTTTGACGTGCAACCAATATCTCGGTTACACGGCGCCTTCTCGGTAATAAGCAAGCGTAAAATTACGAGCATCTCGGTCGAGATTCTAAATCGCCAACTGGCGATACGCAAGCTGAGCTATGTTCCGGGACAACATTTTGTGGCATTTCGGAAAAATTAAAGCGCGAGTACACAGCTTTCACCGGCGCTGAAAACCCTTCCTGACGAAATGTCTGCTGATGCCAAACCTTCGACGGCACATAAAGGATAACTGAAAGAGAAGTTAGGGCACGGGCGAGCTGGTGAATATTAAGCAACATAATAAAACCGAAGACACGGAAAGACGATTATGTGGCACGTCACCTCGCACAGCAAAGCTTCGTGGGATGTGTGATGGTTGTAACTAAGCTCTAATGCATCAACTTCGTGAGGACAAACGAATGCACCACACTGTTGATTTTACTACAGTTCTTTTGTTCCAGCGGGCATTGGCCGTGGCACGCTCGTATGTAGTACATATACATGTTATTGTTTACTCTATTTCAGCTTCTGAAATGCCTACGAAATATACTCTTGAGAAAACTTGCCTTTTCTGTAAAGAAGCGCAAGCTTCGGCCCCGGTGGTGAAGACGTCGTTGGATGCTGTAGAGATCTAGGTTGGCGAAAAGTGCGGAGCAGACGACACTGGCGCTTGCTCCACGTTCGCCCGCCCGCCCGTCCGCGATCGTGTAGAGATTCACGTGACGGTTCGAACCACGTGGTTCGTCATAACGTGGCCATGACTATGACGACACGAGACCAATGTTGCCTGTCGCATTCAAAGTTTCGGTTTCGGTTGCTGTTAATGTTGAAACTAAGATTACACAAAAATATTTCACATTTCGCGAATCCAAAGACGTCGAGTTGTTCATTAGTGCTTTGGGAAGTGGAATCACATGTAATCCCAATTTTTCTGGAATTGAGCGGAGTTGCCCTTTAAGGGAGCGAAAGTACACGCATGGATTAATTACTAACTTTGTTCAAAGCTTCTTTCTGACGGTCACAATACGTGCCTAATCCGCAGAAATAAAATATCTTGTTTTGTTTTAACGTCTTGTATTGGAAATTAGGCAAAATTTACGAATATTTTCAGACCTCTAAAGTAACTTGTGAAATTTGAAGTTTTGCCGCAAATCTTGAAAAGCAAAATTCCCTAGTATCTCGCGCTTATGTATTCCAAAGCACCAGTAGGAACAACCTTGGAAAAGCTTTTCGCGAGGTGAGCGTTGGGATGACCTCTAGTCGGGAGTCAAGATGCAGCACCTTGCGCGCAAAGGATGGTGTACGTTATGTAGATCACGAGCAGCGCGTGCTTTCGACCGATATCAGATTTTTTTTTTGTGACATGCAGTTTACGAGGCCTTGAAGAGATGTTGAGATATTATTCCGGTATTCCTCGTCCCATCCTTCAACGACCAAGCAGTGCATAACTGCGCACTCAAAAGTATAACAAGTTAACATCGTTGTGGCGAGCTCAAGGATTGTGCGGTTAGTTCGTCCGGATGGCAATTCACACTCTTTGATTTTCTGTTCGTTTTTTTATACATCACCCCGCATTATTTGGTTCTTTTTATGAGTTCTGTATGAACAAAAAAAAATATATATATATGTGAACCTAATAAAGATATATGTTTCTAATCCTTTTTAAGACACCTGAAGTTTGATGCAAAAGATGTGCGTTCGTAGTAGAAACTACTATAAAAGTGTGTTGGTACAAGTTACCATTGGAAAGTGCACAGTGTGGAAGTTAAAACAAACGCCTTCCATCTTATCTGCTTTCTAGGTGTAATAATGGACATTCTTAGCGCACGTGTTTCAAATCATTTTCGATTCTTCGTTTTGAGGAACATTAGTGAAAAGAAGCAAAAATGTGTGTTGATTATTTTTTCTAATAAAAACATTATTTAAGAAGAGCATGGAACAATGATTTACCAAGAAGAGAGACATATTTGTATTCTTTACCCGAATAATAACATCACATTCATGGTAGGAATGAGTAATGTATTGCTTCGTTTACGCCATAAAAGACAGTCCAATTGAGCTGCAAGAACGATTATAGAAAGTACTTCAATCCTCTATAAAAAAAGTAAAAATAACTCTAAAGTTGCGCTTGACGCGCAGGCTGCTTTGATTCAAATTCCAATTATTTGATATACAAATTTATTGATATTCAAAATCATTCAAATACGCGGGGTTTTCTCCAAAAATGACTAAGCCGAAAATATTTTAGATCAAATCATAAAGTTTCCAGAGTGACAGAGCATGAGGTTAGAATGTGGAACACCATTCTCAGTTTTACATCAAACTCCCAACCGCATCTTTTTCATCATAAAAATACTGATCTATTAAGCAAGACATTAAGACATTGTGATTTGATGAAGATATTTATTCAGAAAATAGTGGTTCACTGAGAAATCAAGGTTAGTTAATTTATGAAAAGTATGGATAGAACGAACGTGTTTTGTCTATCGGAACAACATGATAATTGAGGCACGATATCACTCCTTTTTCTCGCTGACCTTAGATTGATTAAAAAATTAAGTAATTGACAATACGATGGAATCATGAGCCTCTCTACATGAGGGTATTTCTGATATTATACTTACGAGACGATGGCAATGCAATCACAGATATGTTGACACCCTTACTAACCGTGCAGTGAAAAGGGAAACTCGACTTTTGGCGTACGAGATACAAGAGACGCAAAGGGATTCAAATAAGAATAATAAAAGCACGAACTATTCAAAACAATTATGGCAATTCGATTTGGTATTTGCGTTTGAACTGAATGAATACTAGTTCACAGGTTCCAAGCAAGATCTTCGCGCGTTACCCTGATTTATATTATTTTCGGTTCAATAATAAACGCGGCTACCGGTTTACCCTTACAAGCATTATTCTTTGTGTGCCTTTAAAAATCCTCGCAGTTATGCTCATAAGTACAACGTCGGTAACAGAAAAGTCTGGAAGGTATGTCATGAATGGTAATAGTCAGAAAAGTTTCAAGAGCGATATTTTAATTGAATTGGAACACATATATTACGTCGTTATGAGACCACTTTTCCGTTGCTAAATTGTTTTGACTCAAAAATGTCTTGTATTTACATTCCTGTTCGTATTATTACTGCGCGTGGATGCCTGAAGCTCATTCTATGCACAGAAGGTTGGAAAAGAGCTAGTGCTGATGGAGGCACAAAAAAAAACCCAGGAAACCAAAAAAAAAAACTGTATGAACGTAAAAAAAGAAAAAAATTCAAGATTGGGGCGTTGCGCCTGTAATTTGCTTTGCGGGAGAGTTCGAAGCAATTTTGTACGAAATCCGAAGCGAGCAGCTCTCGGCTGAAATATGAGAGGGGCTCCGTCATTCGTAAATTTACTAATATTATTTAAAAAGAAAACGGGATGGTAAGCCGTTTTTTCACGCTACTCAAGCAAAACGTCTAGCTTTTTCGTAAGTTCGAAGGCTGGAACACCACCCGCCGTACGTAGGGTGGAAGTACTCCGGTTGGCTGCGAGAAAAGAACAGGCGCTGGCTCTAAGGATCGTGCGAGGTTCACTCTCTCCAATGGTGCCCGTATTGGGAAAGTTGGGGCGCGGTTCTGGAAGGTCGACGCTTGGCTCGGGAACGTCGGAGCCTGACTTTGGAAGGCGGGAGCTTGACTCTGGAAAGCGGTGCTCGTCAGTTGCGCGTCCGGAAGCTGGAAGCGAACGTCGGCGGGAGCAGATGGCCTGGTGCCGGGTTCGTTGGTTGACACGCTGACACGGAAGCCGTTCTCGTCGGCGATGTAGCTGACGACGCGGACGCGGCCGTCTGCGTCCTTGAGGCCGTACGAGCCTTGCTTGCGGCCCGCTGAGTCCCCCGACTCTCGCTGGAAGACGCCCTCTCCGCCTGGATGGGTCCAGTCGTAGCCGAACTGATAGTTGCCTTGTCCCTGCGGAGGTTACATAAAGCGAAGTACTGAACTCAGGACACTCGAGATGATCGATGCTCAAATGCCTTGGGACATATTCTGTAACAGTATGTCCTTTTGCCGTAAATTATTTCTACTTTAAGGGATTCTTCAGAAAGAGCATCAAACTTACTCTCTTGCTTATTGGTAGCCTATCGCCCTACTGATGTATTGTCTAATTTCCACTCTGTACCCTTAGATGAAACTTGGGATATATTTTCGTACAACTATTGCTTCATGTAAATATTCATCATACAAAACCAGATATCCAATTTTTCCCTGCCATGACTCACAACGGTCTAGCTATGTTAAATATAAGGATTCCCATTTGCTGTTTTTTTTCTTTTTCGAGTCCATTTCAGGTGTACTTCGGAAGATAATTAAAATAAACAAAAGCTAATGCAATTTTGTTTAGAAGCAAAAATATATATAAAAATACTTGCGAGACTGAGGAACAGAAAAAGGAAACACTGTTCCCAAATTTTGCTTTCGTTAATCGGTGGTTTATCGTAGCATTGCTAGTTATACTTCCTTGCATATTCACACTCTAGCTGAGAAACTGATGTTGAGTTTATTACATTCCTTGCTCATCCAAGCTCAATATTTATCAGCCACTTATTTTTAGAGCGCAGTTCTTAAGCGGGCGTTTCTGTTTCGCGGCGTTGGCGTCGGGCGTAACCGCGCTAAATTTAGCAGGAAAATTCACTTCAGGTGACCTCCATACCAATTCAATTCCCCGCTAAATTTAGCGGGGAAATTCAGTTTGTCCTCAAGATTTAGCGGACAAATTGAGTTTTTCCGCCAGATTTAGCGGGAAAATTGACGTCACGTGACCTCAACCCCAATAAATTCCTCTCTAAATTTAGCGGGGAATCGAAATGGTGTTGTGGTCACGTGACGTCAATTTTCTCGCCAAATCTAGCGGAGAAACGGTATTTGTTCATAGGTGACGTGACGCCAAGTCACGTAACGTCATTCTCCCCGCTAAATTTAGCGTGGAAACTGAATTGGAGGAGGAGGGAAGAGGAGCGAATGAAGGAGGAGGAGGATTAGGTGGAGGAGGGAAATACCCTCCTCTCCATACCCTCCTCTCCACCTCCTCAAGAGCTGCGCTCTAATTTCGCATAACAGAGATTTGTAAACGTCTCATTTTTTTATTGGACATCAATTGAAGTCAAAATAAATTCATCATAATAACTGTTTGATGTTAGTGGCAATCGAAGTTTTAGTCATTACAAATCTAGTTCACTGTCCACAACGTTCTTCCTTCGATTACATTGATAATTATTAACGAATTTATATATTGAAGAAAAGCAAAATAAATCTTGGGATATTCATAGTAAATCCGTAACAGAGAAATGAAAATTAACAAAGAAAAACGGGCAGATCAACAATTGGGATCTTTGTGACTCTGTCCGGTGTTTTTTTTGTTTTTTTATTATTTCTCTGTTTTGGGTTTACTATGGATGCCATTCACCAGCTCGCGCGCATTTTTTCGCCGTGAAATATTCGAAATCTTTGTTTTAGAATAGCACACTTGAGGAACACGACACAGAGAAAAAAAAACACCGCACAAACGGCTACTTCATCACATTGATATTTTAACGCTATTTTCAAAGTTTACGCTTGATGTGTACAATGTTTATTACGTTCGAAATAGCGGTACTTACGTCATCGTTTCGGAATCGGTTAGTTACGACGCCATTGAGGAGAGTGGGCGCCGTCCGTACCACAGTCGGTAGGAGAGCGGCGATCAGTGTTAAAACTTGAAGCTGGAAGTGAACAGAATTGTAGGATTAAATTTCCGTTAAGATTAGCAGTACAAAAACAAGATAAAGAAGAAAATCCACAGATTATTCAACATTGCAAACACTCATAGAATCTGGTGTGCTGAGCTTTAAGTATGTATAATCTCACGCAGAGGGAGCAACACACACAGTAATTCCACACCTTCTTTGTCATATATGGTACTGCGTGTAGTATTTTATTATATTTTCTTTTGTATGTGCGGTTGTGCGTGAATGTAAGTTTTCTAACCCAATTTTACATATCGTGCAACAATCGGGCTAGTGGGATGAGCGCTAGCGCAGTCTGTTGCATCTAGGGATGTCGCTAACCTCTCGAGGTTCGGGTTCGACGAGAAATTAACGACTTTCAGCTTTTAACATAAATTTTGACAAAACGTTCAATAAGTTTGACTGTAACACGCACCCGCAGCAGCTGGAAACAATCCTGGGCCATCGGAGTGGAGGGAGAAGCAGCATTTAGTGGATATATTGTTTTGCCCTCTAACCAGCAGTCTAAATAGGTAAAAGGTTTAAATGCTGGCTTTCATATTATCTGTAAGCATTTATATTAATCAGTATGTGAAACTTCGAACTAACTATATCTCAACTTCTTTTCCACGAAGTGTGAAGTTTTTCTGCGAAGGTCAGGAGGCACTGTTGACTGAAGAAGTCGAACTTTATCAAATTTCGCCCGAAGTTCGAAGCTTCACCGAACCAGTCGAACCTCGAGGTTGGATAAAAGTTCGCGTCGTTCCTATGCGGAGCGCAAGTTCGTCTGCTTTTGCGCAGGGGTTGCACTGACGTCAGAACACCGAGCTCTGATTGGCTCTGATTGGAAGGATAGTGCGCAGACTTCAATGCTAGCTGCATCTGAGGTTTACCCACTATTCTTCCAATCGCAGGCAATCAGAGCTCGGCGTTCTGACGTCACCGTAACCCCTGCCAATGTTACAAGATTACATCAGTTGTGGAACTCCCGCGGAAGGGGGTACCCCCCCCCCCTGACTCACTTCAGTCCGCCTCCCGTCGTTCGAAACGCCATCTAGATTTTCGTTTACAAACTGTGTGTTCCATAGAGCATGGCGGACCACCATCTAGACGCTGCGCTTCGAAACGTACCTATTCCATAGAATACACTGCAGTTACCAAAGCAGCCGTCCGGCGCACCGAACGACGGGAGGCGAGTCGTGGTGAGCGAGGGGAAGCACTGCTCGTGCATGCAGCGTTTATGAGCAGTTCCGTAATTGATCTAATCTACTAACGTTGACCCCTGCTCAAGAAGCAGACGAACTTGCGTTCCTCTAGACCAACACGCTGTTTACAAACAAGGTCGTGTGTGCCCACACCAGGTGTGGGCACTACCCGTGCGCAGAAACCATATTCGCGTGAGAAGAAGCTTCTGCGCATGCGCAATACCGACAGCAGTGCCACCCCACGGGCGTGACGCCAGAGAGTGGAGTTGGTGTATACTCCGTTTCATCCTACGATGGGCCGCAGGTGGCGCTACGAGCCGTCCCAGTCAATCCGGCGGTTTGGGCGTATGAGGTGACTACGAGCCTTGCGCGTTGCTGCGATCTCTCTCGAAGGTCACGCAACGTCCGCATGGCATCTAATTGTTTTTCTTTTCAATGGCTCGAGACATTTGTTTATTGTGCATCGTAAAGTGAGGGCATAGTTGCAGCAATAAGAGCAGTAGGAGACGCTCTGCCAACCACAAAAATGACGCTGTCGCTCAAAACACTGTGAAACGAAAGTGAAGCACCGGGGTGCTTTGGCGGGATCCTTTATTTTGTTTTGTTTTATGTGTGTGCGTCGCACTTGAAAAGAAAGCGTGGCGGAAGCTCCTCCTTTTCCGTGACGTCATGAAAATTGCGAGTTCGCACGTAGTCGCGCAGTGGCGTTATATCTTTCTGGGAATTCGGAGGCTGAGCCTGTCCCGCAGGTCTTATGTCGCATCGGGCTGTAGGTGATTAGTTAAGTGCATCTTCTATCTGCAGTACAAGTAAACCATTGTGATCATAACATCGTACTTTTTGAGGGCTCAAACGGGTGTCATACAAAGGTAGTGGGCATATATTAAAAAAAAAAACGCAATCCCCTCAACGTGACAAAATATTAAGAACAGTGTAAGCTAGTGATCTTGTTATAGAGGAAGATGATAGTGGCTGCTGCATGTTTACTTGTCTAATTTATAGACGGAATGTGTTCACGTAGCGCGTTCTGGTTTTTATGACCAGTAGTGAAATTGCACGTACTTTACAAGAATAGTAAAAACAAGGAAAGACTACGATTAGGAAATAATTAGTATTTTATTTGAGATGGTTGTTGCGATAAAAGATTGGAGCGAGAGAGAAAGGCAACATTGCGCCGGATATAAAGGATCGGTATCTAGGTTACTTCAGATGCGTCACCAGGAAGCAAACAGTGCCACGGTGTTGAGTCAGTGGGACACAAGGATGAGAGCCTCAGTCTCAAGGTATTTTCCCAAGAATAAAAGCTTCTCTGTTTTTCTTTTCTTCATTTCTCTTTCTTTTCTTTTTTAATGAAACTGAACCAGTATAAAACTCCAGGGTTTACGAGCTTCTTTTTGAGACAAAAAGAAACACTCCTTTTCGAAAGCAGGTGCCAAGGAAGTTTGTAGCGTGGGAGACATATTGCGCGCGTGATGTGTGTTTCTGAAAGCCTTTGAATGAACATGACAAAGAAAAAAAAAACTCGCTTTGGAATTCTGAAAGTTCGTGACAGCTAGTGCGTCTACCGCCCCACTAGCCGACGCTTGAGTCAAACACGCTCGTTGAGCAAGCTGGGAACGTTTGTTTTACGAGTGAAGAAAGTGGGAGAGGGCAATAACTGAGCGGGGAGCTCTTCTGCACGATCACGGCCAGCGCCGGATGATTCAGCCCCCGCTAGTGGAGACAGAGAACAATAAAAGGCGAGGCAGAAACAGCGACGTGCGCAGTTGTGCAAAACTTCAACGGACTGGTCGAACGGGTTTACGAGGCTGATTGATTGTTTCGCTATTTCAATTGTGTCATATTCGCCTCGAAGTATTTGAGTCACTGACTAACGAAGATATGGGGGCTGCCCATGGAGATGGGCCAAGTGGTCTATATTATTTAACATTCATACGCCTGTGTGTGCCAGACAGCCTTCGTTCGTATGGCATGTATAGTCTACTAAGTGAAAGATGTCCATAGTTTTCAAAGTAAATAAAAATCAAAATTACACATGAATTTTTTTGTGTTTCTTTTTGTTATTGTAAGAAAGTTAATGGGAACAAATGTTCCGAAGATTGCAACAATTCAACAACGCGAGGTGGTTACCTTCAAAAGCGCCTCAATACCGCAGGAGATATCACGATATAAAGTTTAGCAAGCATACTTGAGATTAGTTTAGTGGGCGAATGCATAAGTAAATAACGAGTTTAAGTTTAACAAAATTATGTCATATCTTTCTAATTACCATACGCAAGGAGCTTGCCACGTAGGCATTGTGCAATGAGGTCCAATTTAATTTTATTAAGCGATGGCTGAAATAGCGATCTGGTTCGCCCAGTGGTTATTCGGCTGCTTCTCCCACATGTTCTTCCACACGGCGTCAGCTTGTTACATACTCACACCTTTTCAAACTTGAATTTAATCAGCAATCTTTTTTTTTCATAACATGGGATGCTTAATTTCCTTTTCTTAAGATTTGTCTTTCCAACATTATCAACCAGCTTTATACCTACGGTCAAACCAAAAAATGTATGTCTATAACAAATTAACGGGCCAGAGGTTAAGCAAAGAATAGAAAGTTTTAGAAGATCGTTATAACGCCCTTAACAATCATACGCATTTTCAAACACGCCCATCGAGTATCAAGGTATCGTTATCGGAACGAAGAAATGACCTAATAGAACTCCCTAGACCGATCTTCATTTGGTGTCGGGAATTTTCTTATGAAAATTCGCGATATCATGAGAGCGCGGTTGTGTTAGCATCCGCGTTTTCGCACCACGAGCCTTGCGCCTGTTGCACGAAAGGTAACTTTGGCGTACCAACTCCTGCATCGCAAGCTTCCCAGATCTTTCTAAAATTTACTCATTTAGCGGTTTTTGGTTACTCTCAAAAAGTTTCAGATTGAGACAATATCTTTAATTTCACAAATGAAAAAAGGTAATTACCACATTTTAGTTACTTATTCGACCCATAGTAACAGCTAGCCCCCCCCCCTCCCCAAATATTACCCCCCTGCTGTATAACTCACTTGCATAGATGGCATTATTGTAGCTTTCACAGCCTTTTTTTTTTCTTAACGGTATATAAAGACAAAAAAACACATCCTTTATATTCCCTTAAGCAAACGAAGAATGCTAGCAAAGTGAGATGGCGTTTAAACTATTTGGAAGTGACAAAACACGCCCCAATGTTTTGTTTTGTTTTGTTTTTATCAGGACACAATTAAGCAGATTTACAGTTACTAACAGCTTAAGAAACGCATGGTGTGCGGCGTCCCAATCATCTCATTATCTCTCGTCAGCCAATAAGAATGCGACATCAGCAGATAAGAACGCCGATAACAAATCACGAGCCCATACACCAACTCAGCTCTCCTACATCACGCCGCGGCGGGGGCGCTTCGGGCGCACTTCCGGTCAGGGTTGTGGGCAGAGGACGCAAATTTGGCCATGCGTTGCTGTGTTGTTTTGGAAGAAAGCAGGAACGCCTTGTAGAGATCGGTATTCACATGTTTTCTGCCTGCCCGATTCGTCCAAAAACATGGATAGGTGCCGTGAAAAGTGAAAACCAGACGCCTTCAGAGCACGATTGCCTCTAAGAATGAAGCCCTTTTGGTCGAATTCACGCAGATTTATTCGCTTTCTTCCAACATGAAGGCAAAAAAAACCGCCAAGCTTTCCGGACCATGTTGGATGCTTCTTCACGTACGAACGGTGTCTGATCGTTTAGTCTTCTATTTTAAACTCGCCTGCTTGTTCACACTGTCGTCAGCTCGTTGAAACGACAACGGCCCGCGGTTATTGCCATAAGGAGTAAGTGTAAGCCACGTTAGACGTTTAAATGTATAGTTTGGGGGTGGGTAGGCTCGGTATAGACAGTAGATACAAGGGGATGTTGATTAACATTATCTGTGGCCATCAGCAGCTTGCTATGCCTGATTGGCACGGCCAATTCTGCTTGCGATTTTTAGTATCGACGTCGGCATCACCGCCCATGTTTTTTTGCAGCCGGAGCGACGTCGCGACTGAAAATAGCAAGCAAAATCTTATTATATGAACCAGGTTTTGGCGACCATTCTGAGGCGTCCACGTGGAACGAATCACGTCTTGTCACATTATTTACGCGAAGTTTTTTTTTAGGCAACGAGCCTTGTTAATTTAGCTGAGGCCACTAAAGTAGTCAGACAGTGCTAGGAAGACGTAAGATCACCGATTTCAACACAAAAAGAGCACCTGTACTCACTCCGACGCTGACTAGTATTGCATTTCAATGGTTTGTTGATTGGGTACTGCGGGGCTGTTCTTGTCAATAATAGAGTTAATATAATAATTAGAGGGAAAGTTCCCCTGCTTTCTGGCCACTTCGGAACGGGGAGGCATAGACGCGGCCATCGGTGGTCCAAATGAGCCTAGAACACTTGCGACGCTTTAATATAAACAAAATAAGCCGGATAATATCACTTGGGAGGTCTGTACCTATTGCTTTTATTCCATACTTTTGTGCTTATTTAGTGAAAAAACCGACGTCGCGCGTTTGATAAAAAAAATGTTGACTAGTGCTTGGTTCAAGCACTAGTCAACATTTTTTTTTTTTGATGTCGCGGCAAACCCAACAATCCCAACGTATGCTTTGCTTCTTTTTCCGTTTTTCTGTCGCTCTCCTTCTCGTTGTCTTTTTTTCTTGACCACCAATATCAGCGCTCAGGACTTGTCGCATTCTTCTCCCGTCTTTAACCCCCCCCCCCCCCCCCCCCCTGTTGCCCACACCCCATCGCGCATGCGCGGCGACGGTGGCGAGCCGCTAGTAGCGCTCCGGTTTTTTTGTAAGCATAAGTTGGTGTTGTATAAAGCGTGAACAATATTATATTCCCCGCAATTGTTAAGGAGTCTCAGACTTTAGTCACAACATTTGCTTGTTTATCCGTCGACGTTTAAAAAACATTGATCTGAATGAGCTTGTTCAACATTGAATGTCTGATTTTATTTTATTCCGTGTAAACGTTTTCCCCTCCAATCAATCCTTCCTTAGAACTGTTTCAGAGAGGCCACTTTTCTGGATCATGTTACGTATAGTTTGTAATTATTTCGATCAATTCTGCTTGAAAAGTCAAGTCTATTGATGTGATAATCTTTAAAACACTTTATACGTCAGCCTCTCCGACGGAACGTTTGAAAGGCTGACGTATAGGCTGACATGCGGCGAGTAAGGCTGAGGAGGAATCAAAATCTCTCCTTGGGAGATAAGAGGCCTAAGAGATTACGCAGGTTCGGATGCCACTTCTTATTCCACTCCAGCCTGTATTTTACTGCCTCCTTCAAAATGACATCAACGAATACATTGAGAAAACAGCAGCCACAATAAATAAAACGTTTTCGCAACCGTAGGTCTTTTTTATCTCCTATGATCGCAAGATGGGGATGCGGAGGCTCTTAATTTACGTCTGACGTTAGACCGAGGCAATATATTACGGGCGGTGATTGTTCGGATCTCGTGTGTCGAGACATTGGGAGGATGAAGAAATTAGGCTCTAATCAAGCTTACAATGTTCTTTGATACGGAACTATCTGAGTATGTTTTCTTTAGATTTGAGCTGAACGAAATTTAAACCAGCAGTCAGCAGTTCTTTCTGTTTGTATACTAGGAACTGGCTCCTTTCAATTGAGTCCTAGTTGTTACTGTAGAATATTCTAAGCCATCTAACACACAGTAGCTTGGTTGTAGCGTTTGAGACACTGTGCACTTATTTGAGTGGTTTATATCTACTGGGATTTCTCTGTAAAGTGTGATTAAAGCAAAAAAAAAATCGTACTATAAAAATATAGAAGATCAAATTCAAAGTGAACAAAATATTAAACTTGATTGCATTTTTATATGTTTTCTGTAATTCATTTGTAAACTTCTATAAAACGCGAAAACAACACTGTAAAATAGAAATATAAAAAAGTGAAGCAAAATATTTAAATATGTATCATCATGAGCCGTGATATCGTTAATTGTTAAAAATGTTTAACCTTAGCTTACGTTTTTGTATTTTTTTATGATTGATGATCAGTACCACGTTACCTGAAATGATCAACAGCAAGAAGCGAAATGTGCAGGCGAGCTGCTTAGGAAACATTTTAATCTAAATCCTGAGGCGCGTCTCAGGGTTTCGAATATGAGGTATGACTAGTCAAACCTTGCTTTCGGTACTTCTACGTCGAGCCAAGAAGTCATACAGACGACTTCTGTTTTCATACCAAATTATAAACGCAATAGGAAAGCTTACCTCGACATCCAAATGCCACCTTTCTTTTTGGGTGTCAAGGCATTACTGATTAGCAAGCAGAGGTAGAATAAGAGGTTGGCATTTCTAAGCTGCCTTATTTCAAGCTAAGCAATTCTTTCAGGATAAAAAGTATTTTTATTTGTTGGGTCCTATAAGAAGAAGAAAACGCGAAGTGGCTAAGTTATAATATATTCATGAGTTAAAATTCATATTTTAATATATTTGTGCATTCCTAAATACGTTATTTGATTGACTTAAAATGTAAATCTCCAATGAAACGTCGACTGCCTTTGTAAACATATTTATCGGTCTAGTATGCTATGATTCCCGTTGCTATGCTATAACAAAGCAAGCCAATCGCAAAATATATTGGTCTAAAAGGAAGAGCTAACGCACAATATGGTGACAATCGGATGTATTCCAAACAAAGGGAACTTGTAAATTGAAAACATTGGCATGCTTTATGCAGCTCCTATACCAAAAAAGAAGCCGTTTAATAAACAAATACAGTTATGCTGAGCCCATTCTTGTTGGCACAGAAACACACTATGTACACTTGGTTGATCCTCCATGTGTAGTAAGTTACATTGTGAGGTGGAAAGTTCCAGAAGCCATAAAATAATATTAGATTATTTTAGATAACACTGACACCAAACACACCCCTTAGAATCGAGCCGACTGAGCATTGCAGTGAAGGAAACCGAAGGACTCACCTTCATTGCCGTGCGAGCTAATCCGTAACGCGCAGACCACCTAGTTCGAATGCCGAAGACAAGGGACGGCACACTCTCCGCTTTTATACGTTGACAAGTTCCGTCCTAAACCACGTGACTTCCGTTCCACCAGAAGAAGACATCCTCACCAGTATCCCGAAGTACGCGCTCCTCCCCCTAAAGTTTAAAGACCAAACAAGCGCACGCAGCTACACACACGCTCACGCAAGCAGAGCGTCGTAAAAAGAAGAGGAGAAAGAACTCGCGCTTGTATCTCACGTATTCCGAATCGTCGCACGGCCATCTTCAAGGCTGAAACAGCGTCCGCAGGGGTAGGACGGATAAAGAAGAGAGAGAGAGACGTCGACGTGAGGGTGGGTGGGAGGATTTGTGACTGATGATGAACAGTGCTGCCGTATATATTCTTCGGAATTGTTGTGTACGAAGATAGCTGTGAATATGACGCTGGGTTACTTGCTGTTGCTTTCTCATGTCGATTGATTGATCATCTTTTTTTGTGTAAAATTTTCGCTGCTTTTTAAATATTCTCTAGGAGTAGTTTAGGTTCATAGCCGGTGCTAAGTAAAGCATTCTCGTTTTATGGGACACGCCTCTCTAATCAAAAACTAAAGGAGTGGATAGTTGGAGAAGACGTCTTCTGATGAGGTGAAGTTCAAGGTGGCGCCGCTTTTATGTGCTTGTACGATGTAAATGGTTCTTGGCATTGAGTGAACGGACCGCTTGACAAATTAAGTGTGTGAATTTTTTTTCTCCAACAGTCTCTATAAAAAGCTTTAGCTGTGCATGTGTACAACATGTTAGTGCCCCACGTTCTGGTGTGTGAAATATATGTGTATTTCTTTGTATGAGCGAGCGATATTTATTATATGATGATGATGTGTATGTGCGTGTGTGCGTGTGTGTATGTGTCTGTGTGTGTGTTTGAGTGTATCTATATGTTTGCGTTCACGCTGATGAAAGTATCGTTTGCACTCAGGCGACTGTGTAGGTATGTATTCCTACGTTCGCCTGGATGAGCGCAAGGCTGCGCATCTAGTCGCTTGAAGTAAGTATAGCACATCAGATAGAGTAAGTCAGTGAGTCTACAGAGCTTCAGAGCTCACACAATAAGCACTTTGAGTTGTAGTTGTTCTTATGTACCCCAGTCTTGCGCCCGCGAACAGGTGGCCGTGAAAGAGCACGCCCGGGTGAGTAGGTCAATACAACAATGACGAAGGGATTAACTTCCCGTTGAGCGTTGTAACGAAAGTTTTATAATGGCTCAACCCAATGGTTCCAAAAGGACAAACCGCCGTCACCGACGAAGGATGTCATTACGTTAAAAGCTTTTGAGGATGGCGGTTACCAGGAGACTTAACACATGCCTAAGGTAGGTACATGTTAACTTCCGCCGATATTTAATGCAACTCTGTAATATCGCTAAAAAAATGTGTCACTAATTTACGCCACATATCGGAAATTCAAACGCCGACAAAGGTTTGTATATATTCCTTTTTTTTTCAACAATCTAAAATTTTAACTTTAGTTTTCTTTTTTTGTGAACAGCTTACTGATGTTTGGCGAATCGCTATTAAAACTTGAGCTTTGCCTTATATATATGTTCAGAACGGAATCTGAACGCACATGTTGTGTGTGAATTGTTTTAAGAAAGAGTGTTGGTTAAGGGAGAGATTGACCATGCTACAGCTTAACGAGTGTTCACTAGTGGCAGAGAGGTAAGACGCATTCATATTCTATACTGATATTCTTCAACGTTGATATAAAGATAGTTTACTTTCCTCGTAAATGTCCATCCTTTATTCTTTACGTAAATGAACCTACAGCTGAGAGAGTTGCGGTTTCCACAATTTTGCTGTTTAATTAGAAAAATGTAATAGCCGTACTTGTAGGGTTCGTAACTAATACATATAATTTTGTCTCTTGTAAAATGAGTTTCACGCTTGCAGCAAGTTTCAATATAAACAAGCACCGTATACGCCAGGCATCAATGCCATACAGTTCGCCTAACAGAAGGTACATATAATGGATACTAAAAACCTTTAACTAATTTGTAATGCTCCTAAAAATACGTGGAATCGAGGAAGATGAGAAGCGACCAAGCGCTCTTCTTCCTCGTGTCGACGTAGTTTTAGGCTTATTGTACTAAGAAACTTTTCTTCTTGGCGACAACTTCCGATGCCATTTTAAGGCAGTCTGGCATCTCGCTTTGTGATTACTCATTGAACAAATAAAATATTTCTAAGCTACATTAGAACACTTACGTACTATTAGACGTAGATTGTAAATTGCGGACTAACTCGAGACTGTAAATCGTACCAAACTGTATGACTGCCATAATGTCCGTCAATAGGCATACAGCCATGTCCTTTCCTATTCTTAATGTGATTGTTTCGCGCCGTGAAAGGTAAATCGTACGATATCAAAAACGAAGTCTCTGAAGCTTGTATGGATTCCAAACGAATTTAATTACGTTTACTTTTTGTACCCATGAAGAGCGAGTCATGAATTATAAGCACTTTGCACTACACTTAATCAGTAATCTTAATGTGGAATTATACGTCAATCATGTGACTGCTATAGATAACATGTAATTTTTCTTTTATTCGGCGCTCATTTTACCTCGCATCTGAAAGAACCAGGGGGGGGGGGGCAGTCTGAGAGCCCTCTTTTTCGGCGTGTGCGCTCAAAGGGGAAAGGGGGGGGGGTCTGACAGTAAAACACGAAAAGAGCTCCACGCAGCCTGCAAGATACACATATTTGTTATGAAACAACTACTTTTAAAAGTGCAATGGGATCAGTAATTTCAACGTAAGAAAAAAAAAACATAGATATGTACAGGCACAGTGAAAAAAAAAGGAATTTAGCCTATGACGCGGCAAAACAACAAAACGGTCCACATGTGGCTTCGTCTACTTCGTCCTTGTCTTTGCGCTGTTTTGTTTTTAATCGGTCCACTCAGTTTATAATTATCTCAGAAACAACACAAAGCTTTTATAGACAAGTATTGGCACCCTATATGTACCTTACACAATAGATTAGCAAGACGGTGCATCAGTACGTCACGCGCACACATAATAAATTGTCGCAGCAGTGAACGATACCCTTTAAATATAAATAAGGGAAGGACATAAAAGACGAGGACGGACACGACGTTTCCCAACTGGCAGCGAACGTTTATTGACGACTTTGACAGGCCGGGCTCTCCTCTCCTGAGGAAGGGGGAGGAGGGTGCGTTATCAGAAAAGAGGGGGGAGGAGAAGAAGGAAGGAACCGGAATAGCAAGAGGAGGGAAAAGGGGAACGGACGGGGCTAACGAACTGGCGAAGGAAACTGAGGGTGGTTCAAGGCTGAAGTTCAGGTCGGAGAAAGGCAAGGTCGGCTTCGGATAGGGCTAGGGAAGGAAATCCGATGTTTGCACGGCTGCGGCGCATTTTAAAAGCCTCCAAGATTTCCCGTCCGTACCTCGACCTGCTGCGAGGCTAGATACGGAAGTGGCGTCAAAGTCGGGGGTACACGAAGCGCGAGGCTTCGAATACATCGGCCACTCCGGCCGATGTGTCAACGACAGAGTTCGGGAGCATGCCACGGAGGTAAAAAACGCCGCCCTCAACCCCTCTGTCCCTAGTCATCACCCTATCGCCGAACACGTCGCGACCTGCGCTTCGTGTACACCCGACTTTGACGCCACTTCCGTACTAGCCTCGCACAGGTCGAGGTACGGACGGGAAATCCCTGGAGGCTTTCAAAATGCGCCACAGCCCGTAAAACTTAAGCCTCAAAAGACTTAAAGGGGCAACTGACACCCCAAAGGTCGTATTTTTTTTATTGTCTAAAACGACGCAAGTTGTAGTCATAAACACGCAAAAAAAAACCGCATCGCGAAAAAAAAATTTTCGCGCGCGCGCGCGCTTTTTATTTTTGGCGTTTAAATCTCCCGCCGCTACCTCCTTGCTTCTTTTGATCGATGACGTCAAAAATCAGGAAATTTAGAAGCTTTGTAGGCGGCATTTCTATAACATTTAATAACGGCAATCGTAAAACATGTTTTTTAACGCAATTGCGAACGCACTATGGCCCCTCTTTTTGAAATACCGAAAATCAGAGTTCGGTGAGATGTCCCTTCCTAGATTTGTGTCCTCCCTCAGAAAACTCGGCGGCGCTCGAGCAGATCGGCGAGTCGGCGAAGAAACCGGTTTTTTCCCGCGCCGGCTCCCTTCTATCCCGCCAGCTCGCCTCCTCCTCGCATCGGGTCAGCGGAGGTCCGAGAGAAAGTCGAGTCGCAGGAGACCGCAAAATTTGACTCACTGCACTGGCGGGGATCGCGCGGGAACTTCAAATTCGGCATTTGGAAATTGTTTTTTTAATTCACAAATACTGAATTCCCAAGTTTCGAATTTTGAGGGTAATGTCCCGGCACCGTTTTCAATCGTTTCGGATAATAAAAAAAAATATGATTTTGATGTGTCAGTGCCCCTTTAAGTTTGAAGGTGTTGGTAAGCAGGCTCGACGTAAACAGTAGATACAAAGGAGATGTTGATTATTGTTACCAGCGGCCATCACCGACTTGTTATGCCTGATTCACTTCGTCCGATCTGCTTGCGATTTTCAGTATCGACGTCGACCATCTCAGCTACGGTTCACGCTTTTGCAGCCCGAGCGACGTCGCGACTGAAAATTGCGAGCGAAATCTCATCATGTGAATCAGGCTTTAACGTACATTCTGCGGCGTCCACGCGGAATGAATCGCCGCATGTCAGATCATTCACGCGAAGGCTTGCGGCGTAACGAGCCTCGGCAATTTTGCTGACGCCGCTCAAGATAGCCAGCCATCGCCCGGAAGACGTGGAACCAACAATTCGAATGCGAAAAAGGGCAGGGGGACTCACACTGACGCCGACAGCATCGCATTTCAATGGTTTGTTTATGGGCGACGGCGAGCGTGCTGCCCACACCCCCATCGCGCATGCGCGGCGCCGGTGGCGTCCGCTGGGGGCACTCCGGCTTGTTTGTAAACATGAGTTGGTGTGAGCGTAAAGAGAGAAAATGCACTCCCCTCTCACCCCGCATATCGTTCGCTCCGCCGAGTGGGCTGTAGCTATAGCGTCCGGCTGGCGTGCAAACTGTAAGCTTGAAATCGCGTCATTTTGGAACTTTTTAAGCGCAGATGCGCAGATTTTGGTATGCCAGGTTGTCGTGTAATACTATGCTAGATAAAAAAGACTCACGAGGGTCCAATTGCGCCGTTACCTGCGTGCAAATAAAAAAGAAAAAGATAGGGAAAACTGTGTCAGATTGGCCGGTCTCTCTGGCGAGAAGTAAATCACTGGCGTAGGCCTTTAGCGACCATGAGTGGAAGTCTGAAATTTTAAAAATAAAAACGTGCTCTCCTGCCGCGATACACGCAGTAGTTGAGGGTAGTACTGCCGGCTGACTCAACTGCTATTTAAGTAACGGAAAAAAGATATGGTTGTTGACTCATTTACAGAAATATAACAACAGAGAGCTATAGGATGATTTTTTGGAGTAGACGTAACTATAACGTCGACAACCCTGAACAACCAACTCGCCCAATCTGAAGTTCTTACATCTATTCTAAGAACGCGAACCACTTGGCTGCAAACGGCAGCCACGAACGAGAGTTCGATGTCTCCGTACAGCCCGCCGATACAGCCTGGAAGATGGAGAGCTGCGCACCTCCTGGTTTGTCGTCTGCGAAGTGCTGAGTCGGGCGCGTGCCCTTCTCTCGTTTTACCCCGCCGAACCGCCGAACCCGCTGAATTTCCCGGATGTATGGAGAGGGCGCTGCTGTCGAACAAAATGGTGCCGCCCAGAGAGCGCTAAATGGAATTGTCTATAGGAGTGGGGCACTTGTAGCGCTTTAGCGACCAGCAAAGAAGATGAAGAAGCCCAGTCGCCCAGTCGGCGGCAAACGGTCAACCAAATACTTTACTAGGGAGAATACGACCGTAGCCTCTCCTCTAAATACAATGGCTTCGGCGCGGACAGGTTCTCTGGGCTTAAGGGGAGAGCCATCTATCGTCGTGGAGTGTCTCGGCGGATGGATGGATGGATGGATGTTAATGGCTATACCCTTTTGTAACGGGCGGCAGCTTGCGCTACCTAGCGAAGTCTAAAAAGAAAAAAAAAATGATTCCTCTCACCCTTCTTAAGATCAAATTTTCTCCCTAACTATCACCAGCAGTGGGATATCACCAGATAACCTTCGGGGATTAGGCAGAAAAACTAAAAACATCACCCCCCCCTGCCTCTTCCCCCCGGCGAGGGAGTCGCCACTTTTCCTCTGGTCAAACCTTTTCGGCGTTACCCCAGCACCGGACCCACTGGGAGACAGGGTTGAGACTTGGGCCGGAGCCACGCGGGAGGGAGTCCAAATTTTCCTCTGTCCTGCCTGTTCCCAGCTGCGCTAGTTAGTTGCCCACATCAATTTTCCCTAGATAATTTCCACCAATCTTCTAATCGTCTCTTTGTCACTGTGGGATCCTTTTCTCTACCGTCCCTCCATCGTCGCCAGTGAAACCCAGGGCCCCAGCCAAATCCGTTACCCCTTCAGGGAGGGCAGGACGAAGCCTCCGTGCACTTCATAACCAAGTGCTCTACTGTCTCGCTATCATTATGGCAGGCGGCACATAATGTGTCTGTCTCCTGAAATTTAGCCCCATACGTCCTCGTCCTCAAAACTCCCGTTCTTGCCTCGAACAGCAAAGCACTTACCAGTGAATTGTCAAAAAGATTTTCCTTTCTTATGTCCTGCTTTCGTGACCTGTACACTGTTAAAGCTGATTTCTCGTGCATTCTCCCCTCCCACATTTTCCTCTCTGCCTCTTTCACTCCTTTTTCACTGTAGTCTGTTCAGCCCCATCACCAGTGTGTAGATATTTAAATGTGCTTTCGTCTGGTTTGTCCATTTTGTGTTTAAACTTTTCATGTATAATACTTGAATACCTTCCGTGCCCACCGCGTAGCTTCCGTTTCGGTCAACCTTTGTTCTGAATTTCAACTTACTACACTGCCTCCCTGCTCTCAAGCAAAAGACGACCATCCCATGTCCCCCTGTACTCCCTCATTTGGCGTTTTTCCAATGTGCTCCCAGCGCCACCCTGCCTCACGCTTCTCTGTCGAATTGCTACCCTGGGATTGAACCTCAGATTCTTCATGCACAGTACTGCATTGCCAAAAGACAGTCCTGGTACCATCACTCTCTTTCCATATACCTCTGACCACTTCATATCTGTTATAGTTCCATAGTGCCCTGAGCTTCATAATAGATTAATTTCTTTTTCCATTTTCTAATTATATTCTCCTCAAGTGTTCCTCTAGATATTTCCCTTCCTTCATTGAGCCAGGACTCCCAGATATTTGTATTTTTCTACGTGTTCTATCACCGTGTCCTGTATCTCCAGGGGTTCCCCTTCTCATCGTTGAAAGCTATTATACCTGACTTGTCCCTACTGAATTTTAGTCCTAAACTGTCTCCTTCCCTGCTGCAAATCCTAATCAGTTCCTGTATTGTCTCACGACTTTCTGATACGAGTACAATGTCGTCTGCGTACATTAACCCTGGCAATACTTGATTTACTTTATGTCCTTCTTCCATGTAATTCAAGTCAAAACCTAAGTTGCACTGCTCTAATCTTTTTTCCATCTCACTGAGGTATATCATAAAGAGTAGGGGAGACAATGGGCAACCCTGTCTAAGTCCTCTTTTTATTGCTGCTGGTCTTGTAGTTTCGGCTTCCCATTTTATAACCACCCTATTCTCCGTATAAACCTGTTATAGGAACTTAACCGTGGTTACCCCTAGCCCATACACCTTCAGTTGGTCCCACAGTTTTTCCTGATTCTACATTGTCATATGCCCCTTTGATGTCCAAAAATGCTACCCATAATGGCTTTTGGCTTGTCATTGCTATCTCTATGCACTGAGTGATTACGAATAAGTTATCATCTAGTCGTCTATCCATCCTGAAACCGTTTTGAAGCTCCCTCAGAATCTGCTTTTTCTCTGCCCATTCTTCCATTCTTCTTTTACGATTTGCATAGCTAGTCTGTATAGTACTGAAGTTACTGTGATTGGCCGGTATGATTTGATACTGTCTTTGTCTCCCCTGCCCTTATATAACAATCTCATCCTGCTCAATTTCCAGTCACTGGGTACCTCCTCCCATAAGTATCTGGTCAATCACCTGCCTTAGTTTCAATTTGCTTGTTTGGCCTAGAACTTTTATCAGTCTCATTGGTATGCCGTCTGGACCTGTCGCAGTTCCAGCCGGAACCCTTCCCTCTGCTTTCTCCCATTCCCCTATGGTCATTTCCTCCTTCACTATGATCCTCCTCTTGTGTTGTGTAGATGCTATTATTCCCTATGGCCTGATCTGGTTCTAACTCCGAAAATGCTGCTTCAATTGTATGTCTAATGTATTCCTTGCCTCTTCACCCTCTACCTTTGTCCCTTCCTGTGTGATTAGTGTCTGCTGGTACCCATCGGTCTTTTTTCCTGTGCACTGATGTGTTCCCGAGAACCTTTTGCCGCATTCCTATCCTTTTGGTTTATCTCTATCATCCACTGACCCCTGCCCTCCCAATTTTGGCCTGTATTAATGCTGATGCCTCCCGCTTTCTTTCCTGAAATTCCTCCCATTTTGATGCGACTTCGGCTAGTGTGGCCCCTTTTTCTTTGCCCATCTGTGTTCTTTAGATGCCGCTTGGCGTCTCGATATTGCTGCCTTAACCTCTTTATCCCACCAGCTTTTGGGCTTGCGTTTTAGTTTTCTTCCTCCTTGTCTGGTTCGTGATACTTTCTAATCCTCTTTGAAAACACTAACTAAGTCTTCATATGTCTATTCTCTTTCCGGTTGCTTGGATACTGTGTTCTCGATTCTGCTTAGATACCTCCTGTAATTGTTCATCATTTAAGTTATTTCTACCCTCTGTTGTTTGATTTTGCATTTCTGGTTTTACTGTGCCAAATCTGATCTTGATTCTCTTATGGTCGCTCCCCAGGACTTTTTGTGCTTCCCTCATCTATTTCCATACCTCCCAATCTGTTATATAATTTCCGCGACATTAAACAGTAGTCGATAGTCGAGTGCGAGTTCTTTCTCCCATGTTATTTTTCCATCACATTTTGATAATGATGACGATGGTTGCTCTACATACCAAATTTATTGTTGCGGAAATGCTCGAGACACGTGCCGCGTGCCACTTCTATATCCGTTTCACCTGATGTTGTACCGCATGAGAAGGCTAAAAGCGCGAGCTCATAGAGCTTGTGCCGCCGAGATGTGCCCTAGAGCAAGGAGCTCGCGCTTGTAGCCATTCCTGCGGGTACATCGTAGGGTAAAAAGAATATAGTGGTCGCGGCTCGTGCATCGACGCTGTGCCGCCATGATCTTCCCAAGGGTTGCACGTTGCGCGTGCTCAGTGCATCGACGCACCTTGCGCCACGTTCGGAAACATGAAGGAGCTTTAGGTGGAATCGGAGACGACACCGCCGCGGCCGCTGCTAACATCCACGTGCACATGCGCGTGGGCTGGCGCGGACCTCCACTCCGTCAGCGGCGCTGTAGGCGTTCTGTCTAAAATGCAAATGAGCGGAGTGGGAATGTATTCCTCCCATACTCCGTCTCATCCTACGATGGACTAAAGCCCGATGCCGACAGGCCGCCGGGTCCAATCACGAGCCGGTTAAAACCACGTGGTATACACCTTTCCAAGAAACGCTCGACCCCAGGGGCAGCAAACCGTTTTCGGGCCCAGTCACTGGGTTTGAGGCTAGACTCTCACCGGCGTCCCTGCTAACTCTAACCGAGAGGACCGTGATTTCGATAGTGCAGTTTCAAACAATGCTGGCGGCTAAATTCTCGTCTTTTCCCGCTGCATTTTGTGTTTCATGGTGCACGTATTTCCCGAGGTCATCGAGAAAGCATTGTACCACATTTGAAAGACGAAAAAAAGCAATAAAAAACCTATAAACTCTTTTTGTTGGGTACGCACGCGACAGAACGAATGCGACTTGAATGTATAGTTCTAGTTTTTGTGTGTGTTTTTTTACGATAAGTATTGATGGCTTCGCGCGACCCGCCGCATGACAAACGACAAAGCGCTTAGCTGTCAAAAATAAATTACAACAGAAGAGAGTCGAAAGGCATGCATTTTTCACGCTCTGCAAACAACGTGTTTACCGGTGGACAGGACACGGACATACAATTTAGAAAGTGTTAACATTCGAACAATATATTGTACGTACCACACGATGCAGCGTTATCCGGAAAGAATTTATTTGAGAATGATTGAGAACGATAAGACAGGGCAGTCAGCGGCACACCGTTTTGCTGTGACTGAACCCTGTCTTATCGTTTGACAGTGTACGATTCCGGGCTGGCTGCATCGGACCGCCCCGTCTGCTATCCCGGGCACGTGCGTCGGGGAATCAAGCTGTGCGTCTCCGGCCAGGTTTCATCGAGCGGCCCCGTCTGCTATCTTGGGCACGTGCATTCGGAGAATCAGGGGGCGTCTTCGTCTGCTTCTCGTGGTCAGCTGATTCATCGCCCTCCTCCCCTGGCGTCAGACTGCATCTCACTCCACCTGGTGATCGTCGCTGCCTACTTAAGCCATCACATCGAGGGAATTCGGTGCAGTCAGCGGCACACCGTTTTGCTGTGACTGAACCCTGTCTTATCGTTTGACAGTGTACGATTCCGGGCTGGCTGCATCGGACCGCCCCGTCTGCTATCCCGGGCACGTGCGTCGGGGAATCAAGCTGTGCGTCTCCGGCCAGGTTTCATCGAGCGGCCCCGTCTGCTATCTTGGGCACGTGCATTCGGAGAATCAGGGGCGTCTTCGTCTGCTTCTCGTGGTCAGCTGATTCATCGCCCTCCTCCCCTGGCGTCAGACTGCATCTCACTCCACCTGGTGATCGTCGCTGCCTACTTAAGCCATCACATCGAGGGAATTCGGTGCAGTCAGCGGCACACCGTTTTGCTGTGACTGAACCCTGTCTTATCGTTTGACAGTGTACGATTCCGGGCTGGCTGCATCGGACCGCCCCGTCTGCTATCCCGGGCACGTGCGTCGGGGAATCAAGCTGTGCGTCTCCGGCCAGGTTTCATCGAGCGGCCCCGTCTGCTATCTTGGGCACGTGCATTCGGAGAATCAGGGGCGTCTTCGTCTGCTTCTCGTGGTCAGCTGATTCATCGCCCTCCTCCCCTGGCGTCAGACTGCATCTCACTCCACCTGGTGATCGTCGCTGCCTACTTAAGCCATCACATCGAGGGAATTCGGTGCAGTCAGCGGCACACCGTTTTGCTGTGACTGAACCCTGTCTTATCGTTTGACAGGTGAGTTTAAGATCTTTACGCCTGCGTCTTCATTATCTCCGCCGCTGACTGCACCAAAATGTCTACTGTTTGTGTAGTATGCTCTAAGTCTCTGCCCCCAGATGGGAAGGTTCTAACTTGTTCTATTTGCTGTGCTGCTTTTCATATTGGGAAAAATTGTTCGACGGTCACTGAAGGTACATTCAACAAAATGTCTACGGTGAAGCGCGAAACTTGGCTTTGCCAAGCTTGCAAAATGCCTACCGGCAGACAGGATGTCCTTGACGCCAGCCCAGGTGATGCTTCACTCGCGCAGCAGTTCACGGCGGTCAATAAGAAGCTGGATCAGCTAAGAACAACTGTCGAGTTGCTAGCAGGGAAAGTGGAGGAGCTGCTGGCCTTCAAGGCCACAGGTGAAAAAGTCGCTGAAACTGTTGTCGAAATTCAGAGCTCAATCGACTTCCTGTCTGCTAAGTATGACACCGTTCTTACCACCGTGGCGACCAGCCAGGCTGTGGTGGCTGAGGTGCGCGCACAGACGGAGTCCCTGTCTGCGACGGTGTTATCCCAGGCCGAACAAATTGACCATTTGAACGATGAAGTGAACAGATTGGAGCAGTACAGCCGGAGATGTAATTTTGAAATCCATGGCCTTCCAAGGACGCCTAACGAAGATTTGACAACTGCGATGCGTGAGCTAGCCAGGGTACTGGGCATTTCTGAATTTCAAACAGCGGATATTTCTGCTGTTCATCGGCTACCCGCAAGGGGTGACTCGACCCCACCCATTATTATACAAATGGCTAATGTCTTTGCTAAAGAAAAATGGCTCAAGGCACGAGGGCACTTACCGAGACTAGCCATGGAGCAGAAGCTTCCCGGCTGTACTTCAATGACAATCTCTCGAAAGCTAATCGTGAACTTTTCCGGCTGGCCCGCATAAAAGGCAAGGAAAAGAATTACAAATTTGTCTGGTCACGAGATAGCAAGATACTGGCTAAGAGGTCTGAAGATTCGCCTCTCATTCGTATACAGAAGGTGTCCGACCTCGATAGGATTGTTTAAGCATGGATCCTGGTTCCTTTTCTACTTGTGGGTCATTCCATGAACTTCATGATTTCTTTACTAGATCTAAAGGAAATGCTTTCCGGGCAACCCACATTAACATTCGCAGTATTCGAAAATACTGGGACCTTTTTATTTCTTTGACCTCGCCTTTCCACGGTTTTTTTGATGTTTTTGTACTTACGGAGGTGAATGTTCATTCTGATTGCATTGCAAGGTTTTCAATTCCTAGTTATCAGTTGTACTCTTTTACACGCCCGACGGGAAAGGGTGGGGGTGTGGCAGTTTTTGTAAGAGACGTATGGTCTGTGCATGAGCTCAAATTTTCATTTCAACAAGCGGAAACGGTGGCTTTACGGTTATGCACAGCTAATACGTCGATATTATTACTCTCTGTCTATCGGCCCCCATGTTGTAACGGACGCTTGTTTTTGGAAGAGCTCGATTCCGCGTTGTCTTCCCTTTCCAGCGAACATTCTATATGTATGATCGGGGATATCAACATTGACGTACTCCGACCTACTCTGGCGCTAGTCGGAAATTACCTCGACGTATTGGCCAAGTGGGGCTTAGATTACGTCATTCGTGAAGTTACCCGAGAGGAGTTTTTATCAGGTCAGCTGACTAAATCTTGTATTGATCATATAAACATAAGGCACCACAATTTAATTGCACAGTCAGCAATTGTTGAACAAAAACTCGCAGATCATTACTTTGTTTGTTGTTCCTTAACGTTGGTATCTAACACGACGGTTCCGGTGAATTATGAGAGCGAGGTGCTTATTGTCGACCCAAGATTATTCCATCAGCTAGTCGAGGAATATGATTGGAATGCTTTCCTATTTAATGTATCTCCCAATGAGTGTTATGAGGAATTTGTCATTCAACTCAATCGTTTCAGGCAAAAGGCATCACGTCGTGTGAAAATCAAGCAGCGCAACCTAAACCACAAGTGGATGTCTCCGGAAATCTTGGCCGCAATTAAAGAAAGAGAGCTGGTATGGGCTCAGGCAAAACGTTCCCCGAAATGTGATACGTTACAACTTGAATACAAGCTTAGTAGAAATAAAGTAAATGCCATGATTCGTCGCGCTAAGCGTCTACATCTCCGGAATAAATTTAAAGAAGCCCGAGCAGACCCCAGGAAGACTTGGTCGCTAATCAACGATTTTAGAGGCTTAAATACAACGGCTTCAAATCGTAACAACAACCGCACCCTTTGTTCTTCAATGGGGCAGGGCGCCGTGGATGGTTTAAATAATTTCTTTTCTAGTGTTTCGGGAATCGCGAGAAAACCCCCAAATTCGTGTACTTTGCGCAACAGCACTGTAGAATCTGCTTATCTACCTTACTTCGATGAAGACAACCTTAAGACCATTCTTTTTAGTCTAAAATGCAAGTCACCTGGTATTGACGGCATTTCAGCCAACGAACTAAGAAGGTCGTTTGATAAGCTTAAATCAGTCTTGCTTACGATTTTAAACGGCATACTTTATAATGGTGTAATCCCTTTAAAGTTGAAAACAGCGATAGTTATACCGCTTTTCAAGACGGGAAAGCGTGATCAAGTAGAAAATTATCGCCCAATTTCAATCTTGCCTTGTATTTCGCAAATATTAGAGAAGCACTTATGCCTGATCATGACACGTTTTTTAGATTTGCATGATACTTTATCTCCCACCCAGTATGGCTTTGTGCAAGGTCGTGGCACTCAAACTTTGCTGGAAGATCTCTCCGATTTGCTTAACTTATCGTTTGAGCGAAACCAAGTTGCGTGTGCTCTATTCTTAGACGTCAGCAAGGCATTCGATAGCGTGAGTCACCGTCTGTTATTAGATAAATTGTCAATGTTGGGTTTTCGTGGCTCCTTTTTATCGTTGCTAGAAGATTTCTTGCGTGACAGGCGCCAATGTGTGTCTATTGATCAAATTCGAAGTAATTTTTCTATAATCAGGTCCGGCGTCCCCCAGGGTTCTATACTTAGTCCTTTATTATTTAACATCTATGTAAACGATCTTTCCAGTAATGTACAGACTTCCTTGTTCCAGTATGCAGATGATACTCTCATTGTGGCCTGCGCACCTAAATACTTACAAGCGATCACTATGTTACAAAATGCTGCAACTCAAACAATGGATTGGTTTGCGGCCAATTTAATTTCAGTCAATGCGTCCAAAACGCAACTCATCTGTTTCCATAACCCATTGAAAAGGATTAACGTTTCTTATCCGTTTGTTCTACATACGTCCAAGTGTTCCAATTGTGTGTGCACACACTTGACCTATTCGTCCTCGGTGAAATATCTCGGATTGGTTTTTGACAGGGACCTGGCTTGGAATTCTCAGCTTGCGCAAGTTTGTAGGAAGCTTCGTTCCTTGTCTTGTGTGATGTTTAACATAAGATACTTCATGCCTTTTTCAGTTCGCAAGCTAGTCTTACATGCTTTGGGTTACAATATTCTACGTTATGGTATCACTGTTTATGGTCATTGTGCGGCCCGTTGGAAACTCAGAATCAACTCAATTTTGCGGTCCTTGTTAAAATCCATTTCTTACGATCGCTGCCTTGATAACGATAGTGATGTGTTTAAAGAATTGTGTTTGCCTGATTTTTACTCCTCTTCAGGGATACTGTGGTTTTTCGACATTTCTGGGATAGTTCGTATAAGATCCCTTATACTCCTGTACGTTGCCTAAGGCCAAAGGATCGGTTTTTGACTACTCGATGCTTTACAAGGTATGGAGAGCGGATCCGTGATTATTACGTTGCCTCTTGTTTTAACAAACTTCCTGCGAGTGTTTTTAATGCCACAACAAAATACAAACTGAGGAATGCTCTTAGGAGCCTCCGTAGATAACGTCCTTTATTTTTGAACTTGTAACTACAGGTGATTCTTTTTATTTTTTTTTTTCTTTCTTCTTTCTCTTTTTTGTTTTCTGATGATATTTTTTTATGTTTTGTCGCTGCCTGCCAGGCACTACCATACAAGCCCTTTGTGGCTTTGGTAGGCCTGATTGCTGTTCTTTTTTCATGTTTCCATGCAATAAAGTATTGTATTGTATTGTATTGTATTTACCAAATAACACAGTCACAGTCGACGACAGTCACATCTCGAAGATCGGACGGAATCCAAGATGACTTCGCTTTGGGGCACGTTCGTGGAGAGCTTCCTTTTTCACAACAGCACCAAGTCAAAGGAACGAACGCGACTGACCCGTTTCCCACCCCAACCCGGACAACTATTTTGAGATGACTGAGGATTCACGGATAATCTCTGGGAGGGGGAGAATAATGTTCGCAAAATCGCGTCGAGGGTCGTTCGACGTCCTTCACCTTCTTCGTTTCCCGTGAATGTCAAGCAAGAAAAGCTTGGAATGGCAGGCACTTACCAGCCTTATTTCTCACGGTGGAAGATAGCACATGAAAGCGGTATGCGGCATGCATAAAAAATAAGCGGAAACTTTCAAGAGGGGCGAGAAAACGTCGAATGCAAAACCGCAAAACACAGGCGAGGAACCGCGCTGAGCGGGTTTTCACAGCTCGCAAGAGATGGCAGAAAATTTCAGTTGATAGAGGGCCAGTGACAAACGCGCCTGGTGCGCATCCACAACCTTCCTCCTCCCCCTTTCATTCTCCTCCAATATAACAACGCCACACACACACGCGATCTATATAGACAGACTGCTCGCCTCGATTTACTCAGCCTCGCGGCGCACCGGTGCAGAAAATGCAGAGCAGTGTACCACCTGCCTATCTATTGAGATACGACCGGAAGTTCACCTGACACTACACTTCCTGCACAGGTGCAGGTAAATCGAACAAACCTTTAAAATTATTAACTTATTAGCTACTGCCACCATAGAGCATACATTATAACACAGACATCCAGCGGGCATCCTGTGGATGTCCCACCTGGGACGTGGATGTCCTAATAAAGTTCAGAAAACATCCGAAATGAAACACGAAAGGACGTCCGGTGGATGTCCAAAACGGTTTCTGGCCCATGTTGGGACATCCTTGGGGCATTCTGTATTTTTATACTCTACTACCTTCATATACTGCAGCTGTTATAATATGAAGTAGACAGGTGCAATGTGGTCTTGTTTGAAACAAATCAAGTTTTATTATTATTTATTGAGCAAACGTATCGTTTGAAGGGCAGAAACATGAAACATATGAGGTGGCATCCAGAGACTGCAATTTCTCCACTGCTTTCTCGTATGTGCCCGAAACAAATTATACAGAGAACTGGGAAACATTAAACATCAAAGGCACTTACCAGCCCAGCCCTTGGTCACACATGGAATTGCCACCTTTCCCCGAAAAAAAAAAAAAACCGGCCCTTCAACCGGGGGGGGGGGGGGGGTAGTTAATACCGAGTTTGTTTCACGGCACTCGTGCCCACGCGTGCCCACTCGCAGCGTCGAGCGGGTTCGTTTCGGCCAGCACTCCACGAGCGGTTGCACTCTCCGAGTTCGTTTCATCGCTGACACCCCACGCGGGCATGCATTCGCTGCACCGAGAAAATCGAGAGTGCGCCAAAATGCAATCCCGTCATGCCTCGCTCCGGCCAGGCCGGCGAGGAGCGGGAGCAGACGACGAAAGTTCGTCTGCTACGATGTGTCGCGGAACCGAAAGGAAAAAAAGTATATTTTCTGACAGAAATCGCGTCCCGCGGGAAACGGAATCAAACGCGAGCTTGAATTGTGAGCGTCTGCTATTTCATGAAAGAAGCAATTGACAAACCGTGCTTTATTTGGAGGTTTTAAGTCGCTCTGTTGCCGTACAAACGCTGGAATATACCAGTGTGTAAAGAAATGCTGAGAACAAACGCATCCGCGGCCCCCGAGATGTTTAATTCCATCCGTGTGGGGTTGAAAAATTGAACATTTGTCGACAAAACGATCCCCAGCAGAAACCTGTGACTGCCCAATAAGCATCAGAGAAAGCTAAACATAGTGACTTTACCGGAGGCTGGGCAACATCATCATGTTTAACATTTACCTACGTCAGCTAACTTGCCCCATAGTATTTTGTTCGAGAAAGTTATCGTTCTCGACGCCCTCACCAAGGCTAATATCTGATACACCTGTAGTGACGATCGAAATCGAAAGTCCCACGAAAAGTTTAGCAGGACATTCCAACAGACGAGTTTTGAGCCGTGCCCTTTCAGTGGTTCACGGATAATACGCCTCGCAAGTGGGCTCATTTTCGTCTTCTGCGCATGAGAAAGGAAGTAGCGGTGACGTCAGAACGCCGAGCCCTGATTGGCTGATCGCGGTCCCCTATCTGAGCGTCGTCTGCTCCTTTGCAACAACGTCTGCTCGCAACGTCGTCTGCGTCTGTCTTACCTTTCCTGCGAATTTCGGAAGTGCAGGAGGTCTTTACGAGCGAGCTCGACTTCGCCTTTCAGAGAAGGCAGACGAAATAACTCGAGCGGTTCGTTGTTTTTGTCGAACAACTAGCAGACGCGCATCAAGGAGGGAAGTCAAAGTACTCACTGGCGAGGTGTCCCGAGACGCCGAGGTTTGTTTGCTAAGTACCGAGAGTGAGCGTGTTAGTGTCCGCAAGTTCCCTCCCAAATACTTTTCCCCCCTTTCGTGTGCGGCAAGACTCCTCATTCTTTAACGGCGTCGGCGGGTTGGCGCAGTTAACGTCGTCTGCTTTACGTCTGCTAGTCAAAGCGATGGCTCCTTTACCTTTCCTGCGTCTGTCGGATATTCACCGCTTTTTCACCGGCGAGAGTCACCGTTGCCTCGGAAAACAAGGAGATGACAAGAGGAAGAGAGTGACCTCTTAATCTAAAATTGAGGTCAGTGATCACAGTATAATACGGGAAGAGTTCACAAGGGTCGCGCGGGCACATTCCATTCAGCACGCCAGCCGGTCGTGGGCAGACGGTCACCGAGTCGGAGTGGCTGCTAGGCCTATCTGCCGAGTTCGCTTGGTCGGTGTCGGTGGAATCGTGGCCGTTGGAGCTTTTCCCGGGTGTTTGTGGATCCAGCGTTCTTGTTCGTCGTGGTCTGGTTCAAGTACTTTTTACTTTTTTCTTGCTGCTTGAAGTCGGGACGCGAGAGAAGCGCACGTAGAAAAATAAACGTCCATTGGTCGTCGCGACCGCGACGCTGTCGGCCATGCTGATTTGATCGTAACAAGTGCTTAGCTTCGGAGCTGTCGTAGGATTTTGTCGTAACCTGCGCAAAACTTACGAAAACTTTCGGTTCGTGAACACGAATTTGTTTTTAAGTTTTGTCTTACGCATATTTTTGGCGTAAGATAGTTTCGTGAATCTGGCCTCTCCACTTGCAAAAGTCGCAGGAAAGGTAAGACAGACGCAGACGACGTTGCGAGCAGACGACGTTGCAAAGGAGCAGACGACGCTCAGATAGGGGACCGCGATCAGCCAATCAGGGCTCGGCGTTCTGACGTCACCGCTACCCCCTGCGCGAGAAGCAGACGAACTTGCCCTCGGCATACCATGCTCAAACGGATCAAGCTTCTGCTCGGACAGCATCATCAGTTTTCTCCAGTGTAAACAAAGCAACCAGCTGCTTTGTAGACAGCTGGTTGCGGAAATTTACACCGTCTGTAACTACCTTTACGACAGCCGAATTTGCTTGAAGTCATCGCAAATATAAACTACAGGTTGCAGCGACCAACGTTTGTAGATAAACGTTGGTAGCGACTGCACTCTCGCATTTCCACCCATAACTCCGAACAGAAAGGCGCTAGTTTCGGTTTGAGGTCGGTACCTTTTCTACAACATAGATGGCGGCAGCATCAGTCTTCTGCACCATAGAGTTATTATAATGTACGCTAGAGGTTCAACTGGCGCTAGTGTGCTGACGCAAATTGAAGCAGACAGCAACCAGTCCGAAATTGACTTCCGGTAATGCATTTCTATGGAAAAAAGTGAGTGCATTTTCTCCCTGCGCTCGATCATAAGAGCAAATATCCCAAATAATACGTACGTACTAGGTAGCTTGGAACATTTCTCAGTCAGGCCGACCAAATAATTGGTCAGTTACGGCGTTTTTCTTTCAAATTCATCGCATTAAAAACGGTGCTAAAACGGCTTCGTACGTGTATTTTTGTGCACTGTCGGACACTGTTAGCGCGAACACGACGTCGGCGCTTTCCAGCGTGGGGGATATACGTGCCAAACGAACGAAGAACATCTGGAAATTAATAAAGACGGCAAGAACTACGCAGTAACACTGGATCTGTAACTACACGTGCATGTAGGATCAAAATAAATTGAAGGCCACGTAAACTATTCTGATTTTAAATAAGTAAGTACCGCTTTATTCTTTCTGCTCTGAGCGAAGCTGCTTGTTCTGCGTTCAAAATATCACCCGCACGCACGAAATCTTTGAGAACAAGTGCCCGATAAAAGCTGCCCGGCAGAGAAAACAATGCGAAGAGACACCTTTCATAGCCCACGGACTTTATTCTCTACGTTTTGAATGTTTTTATCCGCTCATGCACGACAGGGTCATTTTCATATAGCGACAGGACTGGCATATTATCAATATATAAGCGTCACCGGAATGCTGGCGATCCTTGAACACGCTCTATATTCCTTTCGCTTGTAATTTTGCTTCGAATCGTCGCTTGTTTTTACACACCTGCTGCGGAACACACGTTTGGGACTGAAATGTAGCGAAGTTAAACATCGTTCACTGATGAAGAAAAATGCGCTAACTAAAGCAATTACACTTTCACAGTGTTAATCAAGGTACATACTATTCGGTACGACCCAAATAACCAAAGTGTTCTATGTTATTTTTCGGCGAAGAGGCAAAATGCACGCGCGTTTTCCCATAGGAATGCACAGGAGCACCGCAAAAGTAGACTGGTTGCTGTCTGCTTCAATTTGCGTCACGGAAGTCGCATAGACACTAGCGCCAGTTGAACCTCTAGCGTACATTATAATAACT
>JAZHYW010000090.1:0-40053 GCA_037355805.1 Ixodes ricinus
GCAGTAATATAGGAAGAATATATAAAAAGAAGAACATTAAATAAGCTATTCGCAAGAGTTAGATTTTTAGTGATCATGTCGAGTGTCGCCTTTATTGTTTATTCGACTGTTCAGTCTAATTTCGCGTGTATACCTCAACATGATACGCGGGCAAACAAATTAGCTTTGAATAACGGTTTTTATTAACATATTTTTTCTTCTTTTTTAATCGCCAAATTACACTCAGAAAGGTGTTTCCCGAGTCGAATTTCGTTTTCTATACCCGTTATAAGTTTACCGCTCGACATAATCAGCGCTAGTGGCACTCGGATCGGCGATTAGCAGGACCACCTGAATCGCTCATAAATAACCGGCAAATGACTCGACAGGGGAACTGCGTCATCTCCCTGATTCCCTGCGCACTTTGAGATTTACTGAAAAGGTTCCAAAGAAATTAGTTTGGGAACCTAAGTATTCCCAGTTGGCGGATTAAAATTCCAGCTAATTAGCTAGAATTTAAATTTAAATTTTATTTTGAATTAGCTGGAGAAAAAAATCTTATCAGATTATGAGCTCCTTAAGGAGCTCGTAATCTGATAAGATTTTTTTTCTCGAGAAGGTATCATTTAAACGAGGTTGCGGCTTTAGAACGAAATATCTTTACCCGGTTGCCGAAATTAATTCGCAGTCCTTCGTTTCGACATGTCAAATGCCCTTCGTTGGTTTGGCACATAAGAAGATAAGAGCCCCAAATTGGACTTTTTAACCGAGCTTTGACAATCTCTTCGTAGCGCGAGTGACTGCGAAGTATAACCTGCAGCTTTACAATTGACCATGCAGCGGTGATCCTGCGAAACGCACGAGGCTGAATATCAAGTCGAAATCAGCGGGAATGGGATTCCTTATAGTTTGAGTTTCTATCGTGCCTTCCCGCCCCCCCTCCCCCACCAACCCACTCACCCCTCGCACACGAGCTGCGTTGGCTTGCACGGCCGTCGTCAGACATGTACTTGTCTCAACCTCAAAAGCTGCAGTAAACAAATAGAATGTCTTAAGGCGGAGCGCTACGGATTGCCCACTTTATGTGGTAAATGAAGGTGCTGCACACTGACATTTTTTACAGCCAGTGATTTATCAAAATGTCGTTCCATAGACTTACACCCATGTAACCATTTAGCATTCTTACCTCGCGTAATACACCAACTGGAAGATGCTGTTGCAGGAATCACGCGTCATTTCTGAATGGTCTAAGAAGGGTCTGGAAGGGGACACTGCTATACAGTGCGGCGACGCTACAATACAGGTGCTTCAGGCAGGTTTATAAGGAATATTTTATTAATTACTATATGTCGAATAATTAGACATGTCTCGTTAATATAGACCCAGTTAATATGAATACCCCGCCATATGGACACAATTTTCAGGGACAAACTGGGAAAATGTACGCATCTTTGTCTCGTTACTATGAGCAACTCTTATTATGGACGATTTCTGGGGGGAATGGAGGTTTCCATATTAACGAGATATCACTACATTGCCTGCCCTTTGTACTGTAATTGTCTTGTACAAAGATATGCAATTCTTTAACTTCGAAAAGCATGTGTGTCGTTTTGTTTAAAATATTGAAGAGGAAGAGCACCGTACCATATGCGTCCATTATTGATTGCCAAGGCGGTCACCGGCGGATGACCACCTTTGAGTTGCCGAGTACTGCATAAGACGGTGCAGAAATCGTGGGTCGTGACATCAGTCTCGACTCTGCTGACCGTACACTGTATTGCGGCGCATGAAGTGTAGTCTCAGAAAGCAGCAAGGTATCTCTTTGAAGCCGCAAGAATAGTCCTCCTGCGCTAAAGCTTTGAACAACTGTAGCGCCCTCTCTATGGGTAGCGCTCTGGGTAGTACAAACTCACATGATTTCGCCTCGCACTACTTGTGACGCGCTTGGTGAGCTTTTATTTTCATTTTCTTGTAGTACGGAAGGACGTGAGAACACTTTTCGGCATTGAAAATCGGATAGGTTTAACGCCGTAGAACAATGGAAAGTTCCAGATTTATGCTACAAGCGTCTTGTATCTCTCGGGGAGGGAGGAGGAGGGGAAGAGGGTGACGTGTGCAACGCTCCCGGTGGTCTGAAGCGCTCGCGTCCGCACTCGTCACCCTCTGCATCTGCGTCTCTCTTCCTCCCCGGTGCTGACAAATTGACAGACACCACCGCATTTTCGTCAAAACGAGTGTTCTTGTTTTCGTCAAAGGAGCTTCGCACAGCTAGCGCGGAGCAAGAGAGAAGCAGACTCCGCGTCGCGGTAAGATACGGGCGTGGTGTGTTGCCGCTCTGCCGTCGCCGGATGTTCTTCGCTCTGGGTTTCCGTAGTGTAGCGGTGCGTGGGCTTTAATATGTGTACGTGTAGTTAAAACAATGGATGCGGTTTCCTCCGTCAGCGATATGAATGCGGTTCTTTCCAAGAGTGGTATGGATGTGGTGCTTTCCACGAGTGATAGGAATGACCGTACTTAAGGGTGTCGACGTACTGCACCCAGACTATAAAAAAGGGGTGAAAAAATTAAAGAATGACCCTCGGTTGGACTCTTAGGGATGCGTCCGCATGACCCTTGAAAAACGCCTCACACGCCCCGCCCTCCCCCTCCCTTCTGGAAACGCTAACACCGACCCCGTAACAAGGCCAAACCGAGGAAGCAAAAATGAAAGCCAAAAAAGAAATGAAAAACAAAAGAGGAAGATATCAGCGTTAGCTAGTTTCGCAAAGGAAGACGTGTGGCGTTTCCCAAGTGTCTTGTTAACGCCTTCCCGAAAAAAACACCAATGGATATTCCTTTACTTTTTTACTTCGTCTGTTCTTTGCCACGCATGAAACAGCGTCTTTCGACACTAGATAATAATGTACGCTAGAGGTCCAACTGGCGCAAGTGTCTATGCCACTTTAGCGAAGCAAACTGAAGCAGACATCAACCAGTCCAGATTTGTGGTGCTTTTTTGCATTCCTATGGGAAAACATTTGTGCATTTTTATCTTTGTCGGAAAATAACTTGAATCACTTTTGTTATTTTTGTCGTACCGAATAGTATAAACGCTTGTTATCGCCGTAAAAGTGTAATTACTTCAGTTACAGTTTTTGTTTTCATCAGTGAACAATGTTCAACTTCGGTATATTTAAGGCACATACCTCTATTCCGAAAGCAGGTGTGTAAAAACGAGCGACGATTCTAAGCAAGATGACAATCGAAAGGAATGTAAAATGTGTTGAATGTTCGCCAGTATTCCGGTGGCACTAATATATTGCTGATATGCCCGTCCTGTTACTATATATGATAACTAACCTCGTGTGCATCTTTACGAGCGGTTAAATACATTCAAAATGTAAATTATAATGTAGGGTTTTAAAAGATGTTTCCTTTTTATGATATCCAATGCCGGGCAGCTTTTATCGGGCACTTGCTCTCATGCGTTTCCCGATTTGCAAGGATATCGATCGCGCGGGTGATGTTTTAAACAAAGGACAAGCACCTTCACACAAACTCATGAGCAGAAAAAATAAAACAGTACTTAGTTATGATGGCGAAAGCCTTACTTGTCCCATTGAACTACAAATCGGAGTAAATGACCATAAAAAATGTGATTGAGCGGCACGCGACGTTGAATCTTAAGCTCAAAGACGTCCATCGTCCTTGCGGTTGTCCTGTAAGTGGTCTAAGAGAACGACCTCAATTCTCACAGTACGTAAAAGAGAAGGGGCGCTGTGACCGAAAGATGGGCATTAAAATATGGCATCTAGCGTCATCAGCGTGATGTCCCCGCCGGGGCACCGTGTGCGAAAGGTGTGCTTCGAACTTCCTCTGTGCTCATTGTGTGCTTCGTACGATGGACTGTGAGGCAACCTCGGCTACGTCTACGGCAAATACGCCACAGCCTCCTTAAGTGTCCTCCTCTAGGCGTCGTTCTCGACGTCGTCGTAGACGTCGTCCTCTAGGCATCGTTCTTGACGCTGTCCTAGACGTCGTCCTTAAGGTCGTCCTAGAAATTTTCCTAGACGTCGCCCTAGAGGTCGCTCTAGAAGACGTCCTTGACGTCGGTCTAGAGATCGTCCTAGACGTCATGCTCTAGGCGTCGTTCTCGACGTGGTCCTAGACGTCGTTCTTTACTGGCTTTCGCCTTCCTACAAGTTAGCAGTCCTAAAGGGGCGGTGCGACGATATTCAGTTGGTATGTTATTCACTTTAAACGAGCTTACTGGCACTAGTGGGACTCAAGGATACTCGTATGTAACGCCACTGGCCAAGAAAATCCTTTGTTGCGGTGTAATTTCAAAGACAAGAGCATGCGTTTTCTTTCAATCTCTCCTTCGCGAGACTTGATGACGTAACTCGGGGGTCTCAGTATCCTCCAGTGACGATATTTAAATGCGGCTCATAGATTGAACCCGATAATTGCGTGAGCAATCGATTTGGGCACGTGATAATCGATTGCTCGAGAAGCATTCGGATAGTGGCCCGTGTCCAATCGCTGCAATGACGACAATAGCCAAACCATAACAATGTCTGGAACTCAGCGCCTCTCCTGTGCCTTGCCAGCCCCAGCGCATGGCTATGATCAACATTGGCGGCATATAATCGGCTAAAGATTGCGTGACCGCTTGTTCTGGCTGCGAGATGAGGGCGTGAACGCTGCCCGTTTTTCTTAATTTTTTTCTGCGAGTTCGATTGTGTGTGGTGAAAAACGAAAGGGTGTCTTGCAAGTCAATTAACGTCAGGGATCCGTTCTAAGCGGTATTTGCGCAAAGTACAAAAATCGTTGCATCACCCCTTTAAGTGTACGCGTGTAATATTTTGCAAATTGGACTATATTACATGGCCCTCAATTAATTTTTATCGTCCGCATGCCGACAGAGTTAATTACTCAGTGTTGTTGCGTAGTGCATGGTCGATGGAGTCGACCGTGTACAGCTCCATCGAGTCCGCTCGAGACGCAGCTGGCGGCTGCCGAGATTGTGCTCCGTTAGGTGGCGGCGACTCCGCTGGCGTCCGTACTCATCCTTTGGAGTCACAGACTCCCGTTCCGAACCAGCTTGCGCCACCTCCAAAGCTCGACGACACAACACCACTTGCCCAGACAGCGGTGTCCCTCGCTGCCGTCCGTCAACTTTTACAGGGTCCCCGTACTTTACAGGGTACCTGCAGACGAGGACGCAAATTGTTTGGCCAAGCTGGTCTAGGCGTGGATACCGTCTGCTACCATCGCGAAAACGGCAACAGCACGGAGGGTTGACTCTTCGACTACGACTTTGACAAGCTCGCGCCGCTAAGCAGAAAGGCCTACCTGACCGGTGGCTCGTCGGGTGATACCATCTCTTTTCGCCGATTCCACATTCGCTGAATTCCTCGAACACACATAGCCCCTATACAATTATTTTTTCTTTTTATTGAAAACGTGTTGACTTCCTGTTGACACTGATAACTCTCTTTAGACATTGACTTCCTCTTGACGTGGTCAACAAAAAGCTTGTTGATTTTGTGTTGAAACTTTTCTGGTCATCTTCTTCAACCTGGGTCGAGAAAAATGCTGTTGATTTCCCGTTTTCTTTACGTTGAATTTTATAGTGTTGACTTCCTGGTGACTTTGTCATCAGAAAGACTCCAAATTTCTGGTAATTAGATGTTGAAACTTCGAATATTGATCTCTCTTTAGTCGGTTTGCGCAGTGTGAATTAGTATCGGCTTCAGCAAGTCCAGTTTCAGTGGTCAAAGGATGCGGACGCCTTCCCACCACTGAGAGTGCGTGCGTGACTGACTTTGATACCGTTTTCTCTTCTGATTGGCTAAACTGATTAAGCGAATAATTGGTGCTCCGAGTGCATCGCGAAGCAGTGTTCACACGGAAAATTTGGAGAGTAATTCAGTTTAAGGTCTGTTTGCAACATTATGTTGTTTTACGGTCACGTGCATGAGCCTCGCTCACTTTCTATTATTTTTGTTTTATAGCTTAGAAGTACCGACTAAAATTGACTGGGTTCGCGATAAAAGAAATAAAACGTTGCAAGAGATGTAAAATATAAAATAAAAACGAAACAGCGAGCACAATTATGTCTTGTAAGCACAGCCGCTTGAGTGTCCCCTATGTGTGTCTGTGTATTATAATCGACAGTCTACGATCTACGCGAGTTGAGTTTCTCCCTTCTTCTTCCAAGCGTGCAGCTGTTTTTTTCTATTCTGTTCATTGACCTCGGTTTGCTTTGAAGTGATCATTCATTTTGCTGTCGCAAAGAGTTCTGTACACCAGCTTTTCCGCACAGCATTCTGACAAAAGTTCCTATACATTCTCCTTGCTCCTTGCGCCGACAATGCGACGGTACAGACAGCTAAGACTGTAAGAAAGATAGTACTGCCAAAGCTACCGCACGAGCGGAGTGGCACGAGACGTAGCTATCTCGCCCAGATTGTAGGAAGCAAATGGCGCACAGCAACCGAATGGACATACAGACTACATTTTGTACCCTCTTATATGTGTTTCGGAATGCGTTATGTTTCTTGTTATTTGTAAAAGAAAATATCGAGGGTGTTCAATTCTGAGAGACGATCTCTGTCATCTATGGAGAAAGCTGAGCGAATGACGAAGGCGGGACGAAATAATTTGACTTAGAAATGCAGTGCACACTGTGACACTGAAGATGACGTGATTTCTTGAAAAGTCATGAAAAGCGTCACTGCGCAGACTTTATTTACCGGTTGAAAAGTTAACCTTTGGCCTTGTGATTTGCTGAGCTCCCACCATAGATTACAGCTGTTAGCTTTACGAGTACTTTTATTGAAGTGAACGTACGAGATTTTATTTACTTGTTTGCCTGTTCAGTGATTAATTTGTTTTACTCTTTACATCCGATGTCTGGGACGCAGCTTGGCAGTGGAAATAATGTTTTTTTTTTTTGGCTTTTGGTTGACAATGTTTTGCTCGCGTAGGTTTTAATTCTATCCCAGGTATTAAATTTTACATCGAAAGCTCGGCAAGCATTTCAACCAGAGCGATTAATTTGCGGAGGAGTTATCGTCAACGGCTTTAAACCAACAACGCAATACACATCACTGGGAATGATAATAACCAGATATAGTGGCACAGGCGCAGGCGCGGCAGCCCAATAATGTCAGTAGCAAATGTACTCATTATGACACAAGTGCATGCACACCATGAAACAAGGTGATCAAACCGTCATACCGGTATAACACACTCTGAAGTTTCTTTATATATTTTTCATTTATCAACACTATATCTTATGCAACATCCTGTTCATGATGGACTCCTGCAATGAGCGATACCTGAAAGTTTCACGACGGAGATATTTCTTCGTTTGCAGATACTTAGTGATTTCCATTTGTCACTTGTATCCTACTCAGTTTTCTAGAAACAACCGGGCTAGACAAAACTTTGTAAGCATGGCTATATAAAGGGTGTTTTTTCTTTTTCTTGCAGATTTGTTTAAAGAACAAAAGCCATGAAAGCTACACTTATGCGGTTTGCGCGAGTGAGTTATACGCCGAGGGGGACATTACGTGGGTGGCTTATCTTCGCGATAGGTCGGCTAATTAATTAAGATCCGCTAATTGACTTTTTAATTAGTGAAAATAAACATATGGTTCCAATTAGAAACTTCCTGAGCGTCGTCCAAAACCCCTAAATCAGTCATTTTAAGAAAGACTTTCAGCGCGTGAGACGCGTAGTACTGCACTAAAGTTACCACTCGTGGAGCAGGTACAAGGCTAGCCGTTTCGGTAAGGCGCCCGCGCAATTTTTCCGTCTCTTATCTAGCCTCAGCCTTGAACCTGCTACACGAGTGGTAACCTCAGCGCACTACTGCGCTTCACCCACGCTCAAAGTCTTTCTAAAATTTACTGATTTAGGACTTCTGGATGACGCTCAGCAATTTTCTAATTGAAACCATATGTCTATTTTCACTAATTAAAAAGTTAATTAGTGAATTTTAATTAATTAGCCGACTTATCGCAAAGATTAGCAACACACATAATGTCCCCCTGGGCGTATAACTCATTCGCACAAACCGCATAAGTTTATCTTTCACGGCTTTTTTTTAACAAATCAACAGGAAAAAAAAACACCTGGTATATATTAGAGCTAAATACTTGTTCTGGAGAGTGTTATATATATGTATATATATATATATATATATATATATATACAGTATTATTTTAATTTCTGTTTTGTTTTTATGAGTATATTGTTGTTCAAGTGGTGTTCATGCGTGTTTTGTTTTTCCTGTAATATCGTTCTCTTGCTTTTGCACTCGACCCATTTTATTCTTCTTTATTGCTTCAGTCGTCTCCCCTTTTCCCGGCACCAATTAGCAAACCAGCACAATGCCGCACGGTTGATCTCTTTATTTTCTTTTTCCACTGAACTTCTTTCTAGAATACCTGACAGTGGCAGTTTACAAACAGCATGTTGCTGAATGAGTCGGCGACCGCTGCTTCCCGATTGACTCTTGGCCGTTTTTCATCACCAATGCTGCAATGTCCTACATATCGCAGTGTCAAGGGAATGGTAGAGCTAGCCTTGCCCTATAGACCATTTCCATAACCGCTTTCTCAGAACTTCCATCTTTGTATACTGGTCAGCGGTGTGTAAAAGTAAGATATCACGTTCGGCCACCCTTTGTTGCCGTCAAAGGCGTGGTTTACTGCATGTACTGTGTGTAATTTCTGACGCAACGTTCAAACTATATAAAAAAAATGGAAATAATTTGCTTAGATTCAAATTTATTTTTTCCCGGGTATCATACATGGTCAGTGGAAGAAAAATACAAAAAAATATAGGTCTCTGCCAGCGGCATTTGCGAACGCGGAGTACTCGGTGTTCAGAAGCGACCGCTTTCGTACAGATGGTTCGTGCGATAGCCTCTGGCCTGAGCTTAATAACTCAGAAAGGCAAAACCAGAGGGCGATTTTTAAAATTCGCATCATGCACGCGATTGAAAGTACAGCGCACTTTATAGACCCCGCAATATTGCCTGTCTTATTTCGTTTTGCTTTTTGTTGAGTGCTACGTTTTTGTGCTACGCTCGCTTGACCTTACCCACTGGTTTGAAGTTCGACGAAGCCCTCACCATGCCTGTCAGCGCAGCTGCTCCTGCCCGAAAATCCCCCACTTCTTCACATAATTCGAAATCCTAAAGCCCCTCTATCCTGGGAAAAGTGGCGCCATTCATTGTTGTGGAAAGGCTCGAGGCACGTGCCGCGCTCCTTTTCTGGGAAGAGCATGGCGTCCGAAATCTAGCCATAGCCTCCTCTATACTCACAAAGCCTGGCAGTTTGACGACTGAGCCATAGAGTGCCCGGCCGTATACCGCTACTGAATACAGTTACTCCTTGCGCACTCGAAAAGTAACTAGCGTGTTACTCGTTACTGCGACTCAAAAGGAGCGTGTCACATCAGTTTCAGAGTGACTAAATATTTTCTCGTTACTTCGAATCTGTCGCTTTTATGAACTAGTAGCCGCCTGCAATATTCATCGTCGCTAATAGTCTCTCGATTCTTACACCGTTCAATCAGAGATAACAGTGACAATACTGACACACCTTTCTCGCACCTTTTCATGGTCTACCTAGCGTTTTCTTGTAGTAAAAATTAAAGACGCGGGCGAGGTTGAAAACCAAGTTGGGTACTTGGGTTGTATACGTTCCCCTCCCGACGTAACTAAACATCGTTAGTCGGTACTCTACAAGAAATCACCAAAATAGATGAATTTTTTTCTTCACTTAGAAAGGAATGAGGGCGTTACCGTGCTACCAGAAAGTAACCAGATACAAAGAAAAACGCGTTACTTATAACGCGACACGTACAAGTAATCCCGGACAGGCGGGGGCGTTCTTGCCGCAGTTGCTGGTTATATGGAATCATTTGTCGTTAACACTGCGTAAAGTTTAAAACTAGTATTTGTACATTTGAAACTGAACCACCAGACCACATCTCTCGTGCATTTGACCGTCCTCCTAACTTTTGTTTAAGTTAGACCGACCTACATAGGACGTACTCTCGACATATTTACGTGCCTCTAAGCGGGAGCAATCGTGGCATTTGGCGGGCTATTTTTCGCAGAAGGGAAGGGGAAAGTCATTAAACCACAGAAACGGCTTTTCGTCTGCGCCTTCTAACCGTTCGGTGCAGTGCAGCCAGACTCGTGCCTCTAAATAAGAGTTCAAATCAAAATATAAAACTAGATAAAAAGCAGATCTATATTATCGCGTTCCATAAAGGGACAACAATAACGGAAAGGTGATCAGCAACAAAAGCCTAATTTGCTAAGGCTTGCCTAAAAAATGCACATTGCAATTGTTAAGTGGCCAACAAGTTCCAGCAGGAGGACGATTGCAATCTGTGCTCAATACCCTTCGTATTTAATTTTGTTTACATAGTCCGCCGTAGAGAAAGCCCCTTTTTCTGCCTCATTCGTTCATCCCTCGTTCGGAGGTGATATGGCGGTTTTATGCAGCTCACCGATAAACCGCCGAAGGTAACAAGCGAACGGCACTCTTCGGCAGCAGAGTCGAACAAGCCAGCCGTTCGCAAAGCCAGATAGGCCGATCCTCAAGCACGTTAAGCAAGTTGTGGCTGTCAATTCGCTAGCTGATGGGCGAGCACCGCGCCGTACGTTTCTGAATACGCCACGCCGAAATACGCTGAAGCGTCAAGATCTGTCTTGGTCGGATCACCAAGAACATACATATTTACGCCAACCTTAAGGCGTCGAAGATCCGCTCGGTTCAACAACCGCCATAAATTCAGATTACGACCGCTAAAACCCCCAAAAATGCCTCGAGAAAACGCTCGATATGGTTCGGCCTTTAAACTTTATCGAGCTGTTGCGTGACACTGAAAACGATATTATTATTCAGGCTTCAAACCCCCAGTCATTTATTTTTTTGGCAATTTATACAAGCCAATTATTAGTTGGTCTCAAGGTACTCCTGTTTGTGTTTCTTAGTTACCTGAAAGCGAGGAGTTCTTAAACACTTATGACGACTCTGACCTCGCGCAACTGGCCTCCCGCTGAGAATCACATCTTCAGCTGCCGATTTCATTGGTCTTGTCTTAACCACGTCTTGTGACCCCGTGGAATCGATTTCTTACCTGTCATGTCTTAGTGTAACCGTTTAATCCAAATGTTTTCTTTCATGAAGTTCCCAAGTATTTTCTCTTCAAATCTGCTAAACGCATTCCTGATTACGACAGAGCCGATTTTGATAGTATTAACCATGAACTATTCGATGTCATGGACTCGTACCTAGAGCATTTTTAGACTGGACTGCTGAAGCCAAATGGGGTTAAATATTAAGTTACATCATTGACCACCAAGTGCATTGCTTGTCGGGTTCTTAAATCGAACTTTAAATCGCATTGGTTTAATGCTACTCTCGAGGATTGAGAAATAAAACGAAACGCTTGCTTAGATCAATTAAAGAATTGATGTTTTCTTACAGTTGATGAAAGCTAAAAGGTTATAGGTAATGCTAAAACATATTCAACTCAAAATTACCATCCACATTTACTAAAAAACCTAAATCAGTTTTGAAGCATTGTCAATCTTGATGGAAACCATACTATGGAGCTAACAATAACTGCTCAAGGAGTTCTATCTTCCTGTAGCAACTGTGCTACTCCTCTAAATGAATGCATTGCTCTTTTAGTGAAGTGTTATAAAGCACTTATCTATACTTCTTCATTTAGATTTATTGCCGATGTTTTCAATTGTATTTTACCCTGCCGATACAACCGCAAGCTGTCTTTGGCATTAAAGGTTGACGAAATAAACGCGAAGTTTTTTTAGAAATACTGTGTCTGCTCTTCTGTTTCAAAAATCACTCAATTATAATATTCTACAAAATGAGCGGAAACTAGCGAAGGTAGTCGTACCTTACAAAGCCGGCGATCGTTTTTCCCCTACAAGCTACAGGACTTCAAAATTCCTTCAAAATTCTTTTGACCCTTCAATGTCACTGAGCACGTAATTTCAGAACTGCTCTCTTGCTTTTTCGAATCAAATTCCTTCTTTAGCACTTGTTAGCATAGATTCCAAAAATGATTCTCGTGTGATACCCGGCTTTTAGTTGTCATAACCTCTATTCAATTCTTGATCAGGGATCTCAGACTGACTTAATAACCCTGGACTTCAAAGCATTCTGCAAGGTGTCCCATTAACCTCTACTATACGAGCTTAGTGCTCTCAATATGGACCCTAAACCTTTATCTTGTTCTGAGTGCTTATTAAAGCCTGGTCCACAAACTTGTGTTTGGTTGCAACCGGGTGCGTTGTACATTCTTGTGGTCCCTCACGACTTGAGGACAGGCATTATCGATCGCTTTGCAACACTTGCAATTTCCGTATATATCCTCTTTTTTTTTCTTCTTTTTTTTTGCGTGACATTCTTTCATCATAGACTCGAAACACTTGTGACAATATTATAAACAACCACTTCACATAGTTCGATCATTTGAGCTCAGTGTAAAACCTTCAGGCTGTGAAATGCAGTTCCTGGAACACCGCATAGATGACGCCATCGCGCTTGTGCGTTCTCTCGTCATAAGACATCATAAGAGGGCGCAACGCAGCACTTCGCACTCGGTTGCGTCCAAACGCAAGTGTGTGAACTTGGCTCATCTAACAAATCACAGTGTGTAACAGTAAGTGGCGATAGCTCTTCAAGTACCTAAAACACAATTTGCTGCTCGATATTTGTTTTCTTTCCGTCCGAAAACAGCCGGGCGAGAATTGGCCGGTTTCAGTCGCGCTCACTCTCGTTTCCATGATCACGAGGCGGTCAGAATTAGTTTATAAATTTCATTCAAAGTCGTGGGCTATCTACGACACAGATGCAATATTAAAAATAAAATATATTATAAACCCAATGTTTTGTGGCTTAAAAAAAAACCCAAATACGTTGATCGAAAAAAAAATGTTGTGTAGACCACAGGAAGTAAATGTACAAGTCAATTTCAATGTGGCGACTTACCGCGGCCTGGACGATGCAATGGCGGCGCACGATGGAAGAGCGTTGTGACGGACTTCGGGCCGCTACTTCGGAACTGTCGTTCGTGGTACCGGCTAATCGATCTTCAATCACAGAACACCGAGCTGAAGGGATACAAGTGCGAAACAATCGCACGATAAACGGTTCACGAAAGTTCATCGTCGTCGTTGTCTGCTTCAAAAGCAGGAGAAGCGGAGGAAAAAAAAGGCTCGAGGTACACCTAAGCACTTCTTATGAGTTGTGAATGCAAAAGCATGCAGTCCGATCGTCCGCTCCCTTTTTCGTTTGCTGCGTACATTTCGTCGCCGGTCAGGGCGCGTGCTCCCCTGGGCACGCTGACCTTGGACGCTCCGTGTTCACGGCGCGCTGATGGACACGCAGCGCCATGGGGTGAGCGGTCGTGGAAACTGACGAGCGCAGCGGCCAATGGGAGCCCCGCGGTCGCACGCCAGCCAATGGAACCAAAGGCGAAATCCATCAGCTTTACTTCGCTCCTTTGGGATCGGGAAAACTAGGTGCCGTTTTCGCGCTTGAAACTGATGACGTCAGCTCACTCCATGGGACAGTTAAGGCTTTCGCATTAAAGACAACGCGGACGGGTGGAGCCACGTGACTTTGACGAACCGCGATCAGCTCGTCGCGGTCCGTCGTGCCTCCGGAACGTTTTACCAAACAAAGCTCGAGGAGCGGACGCGGTGCGCAATTTGTCAGCTGCGCGCGTCGGAGTACGGCGCTCGCACCGTCTGCTAGGTTGAACTAGAGCAGCGTGAAGGCAAGAGCTTCGAGAAGTGCGAGACTCTGATGGGTGGGCGTTGGACCACGACGAGAGGACAAGCCAACGAATGTGAGTGGCGTTGCCGAGGCCAAGATGGGACTGTGCTGTATAAACGGGTGCAGAAACCATCCGCTGCGAGTTTCGTTCACCGGCACTTCCCCTGTTAAAGTGCATCCTGAACTTCGCAGCAACGTGAACTTATAAGCGGTTCTCTTAGATTTCGAGAGCCACCGATCTGCTCAAACGATGGATTTCGGCCCTTTCTTACAACAGTGAGTGGAGTTTCGTTCGCTGAAAATCGGATGTCTTCGACAGTCGTGCCAGGTGTGCCCCTGCCAAGTCAAATTGAGTTGGTCACACGTTGGTCAAAATAAATATTCATAAAACACCCTAGTCAAACTCAACTGCATGGTTCAATGTTGATTTCGATGCATTCCAAGAACACCCCCAGCGTTTTATGAACTTGTGTGACTGTAAACGCTCCACAAAAATATTTCGCACGGTCCTTAAAAAAGTAATCGCTGTCAAAATTCTTAAGTATGTATATTCTTTTGGATTCGAAACACATTTTTACGCCGAATGAAGTTACGCACATTGTTAGAACGCTGCTGTTCTCTGGCATGAAAATAACACACTGTAAAAAAACAATTTCTTGAATTTATTGTTACATGACCAAATAAAAGGCAGAAGGCGCAGTTAGCTGCCGCGATCGTGTACAGGACCACGGTAGGACCTGGTGCCACTCAGTTCGTAGACGCAACCATGCACCATTCAAGGGTCACGTGTTGTTCACATTTGAAAGAGGGACTGGCGAGGAGGATGAGAAAGAGGCGAGCGACGCGGGAGGATGGCTTGGGAAAACTAAGTGACTGACGTCATGCCCTTTCCGTGACTGGCGCAGCATGGGCGACGTTGTGTTTGCAAAGTTCTATTTTACTTAAAAGTACAGGGTTTTAGCTCGACAATTATTTCTTGAACCTACCGCAGTCGAAGCGGATTGCCATGAAATTGAAGGAGTGCATAGGGAAAATATTCATCGCTCGCAATGTGCGTGAGCTCTGCGATCTGCCTACCCCTAAGCCTTACTCTTCGCGCAGTTCGTCACCGGCCGACGGACGAAGTTCAAAGAATCGCCGAAGTTGTCGCCGTGCAGTGGACATCAGTAGGTTATAAATTTCTTCCCAAAATAGCATTAATGAAAGGTGTCGTTTCCACGGGACGATTGACGGAGGCAGCGTGATCGAATTTGGTTACGCACTTGTACTCGCCTCGGTACCCCGCAGAAAACCGCGGTTGACCAGGCAGCTCCGGCTTGAGTTATTCTGAAGAAAATGTTTGGAAACATTTTAAGGTGTAATATCTTTTTTAAGAGCATAGTAGCGCAAGAAGCACAAAAATCAAAGAGAGCATGCCAGATATCCACCCGTCAGCGTGTACTAAATGCACGGTGTTATGGAACGCAAATCTGAAATTGGTCCGAGCAGGCAGTTTTTTCCCGTAAGCTATACTACTGTGTATTTCGCATGCAAGAGCCAGGAACACTGTACGAAAAGTGTCAATTAATAAACAAATGTAAAAATCCCAGCATGTCTGAGTTCACACATTTTCAATACCTCGAATAACTAGGACAAGGTATGTAGAAATCAGTTTCCATTAATTTCTAAATATCCAACAGGTTAAACAAATTTTTCTTACACCAAAGCGGGTAAGAATACAATGGCATTAGCCCGAATTACTCCAGCAGACAATACCTGTACGGGCAAGGGAGACTAAAGCAGTTGATGGGCAACGAGATGAAAAATATTGATCTGGAGAGGGATAATAAAAATGTTCAACTAGTTAATAGCAGATGTTTCGAGAAAGCGCTATATGCCCAAACCCACGTTGAGGAAATAAATTTGAAATGTGCGAAGTGTGTTGCAATACACTGGGATAAAGGAGATTTGAATGCACACCAGCCAGCGCAAAGGACGAATGGCATCGCTCCAGCCCCGTTTTCAGCGCAGAGTTGCGGGCCACTTTCTCCAGAAAACTCCATAATATGTAAAATAGAGTTAGATGTTTTGTGGGGAAGCAGAAGCAGAGGACGTTTTTATAATTTCAAGCTCTACTGCAACACTGGAATTAATTTTGTGCACCTTTTATATTAATTCGAAAACGGTTATCTGGGAACACCATTTTTTTGTGTTGACGCCGTGTCTTCTTCCCTAAATTTACGTGTACTGGAGTCATATGCTCAGAAAAATTAGAAACATAAGAATAGCAAATAGCCCAAAAATAGTTATTCCACTTATTTGTCGACCTAATAACAAAATAAGTTGGCCACTACGTGCGGGCTGGCTTTGTGGTAGGATGTTGATGTAGCTAGATTACACACGCGTCAGTAAAACGTGCTTTAATTTATTAGAGGGATCAAATTAACCAAACAAATATTGGTGAAAACAAACCATGCAACCTGTGGAGAAGTATATTAATCTATGTTTCTTTGTTTATTTATCAATAAAAATTTCCCTTTCATGTGCTAATTTTCAGCAATATTGTCCGAATTAAAGCGCAGATGCAAGGCGGCATCGGGGTGATTGGGCAAGCTAGGTGCAAATGTGATAGCTTAAATATACATTAACCTCATGGCTGCTGTCAAAATAACTTGTACATAAAACGCAGCATTACAGAATGCCCAAACATGGACTCAGAGTGACAATTAAGTGTCACCTGCGACACTGACAAGTAATGAGCGATATGACATGGCTTGAAACGTACACGTTAGGAATAATATCTAGGATCTGTAAAATCAGAATCCCATTTAAACAACCGCTCCGAAAATATTTCGCACGAGTAGCCCATTGTACCCTTGTATTGTTTGCCAAAGGAAAACAACACACACACATATATATATATATATATATATATATATATATATATATATATATGTATATATATATATGTTTGAAAATATTGCTTTGCTCCATAGTACATATGGTTGCATGGTTTTATCGTTCAGCCTTGCGTGCGAGGTAGCGAATACATATTATAAACATTTAAACCACGAGCTATTTCCCACGTGTAATAAACGGCCACAGTTTCCACGACCAATCCCTTGAAAACAGCTGCGAGTTCACAAAATATTCACGCGCGCGGATTCCTCCCCCTCCCTCCCCGCCCCCCCGGCCCCCCGCACAGGCCTTGAAGAAAACACTACGATGCTAATGGTATACTCGGCTGGTCGCTTTTCAGCCTCTTGGAGCGCTCTGAAAAGTCGGTGTGCATTCGCCTGGTCGATGCCAGGCGCTCCAAGTATATTCGGCGGGTTCATTCGGAGCGCTCTCGAAGCTCCGATTCTCGCCGTCCTCAAAATCGGAGCGGTTTCAGGCGCTCTGACTTGGAAGTGGGAGCGCGCGAGAGATCTGACTGCCGACCGGTCACGTCATTCCAGCCATTCCGCCATTTTGCTTTTGGGTCGGAAGCGGCCGGCGGGAACGCAGCTCAACGACGCAGCTACTCCGCAGAAAGAAGGCTGCGAGAAACAGCCGTCAGTCTCGACGCCGTCACCGTTGTGTTGTGCTCCCCGATTTGAGGTGAAATGTCGTCGAAACGAAGACGTTTAATGTTAGTGGCGGCACCGTCAGTGCTGCTGGCGAAGCTAGCAGACAGCGACAACACCAGCAGCTCGGACGACGACGACGAGGGTCGTGTTTACGAAGCGAAGTTTGCCGAGTTGTTTGACGCACCTTGTACGGTGCCCAAGGTCAAGGCCTATGTTTCTATAGTGCGAACCTACTCGGGCAAAGAGGTAAGAACAAAAGTACGAGAAAGTTTTCAAGCTGTGATGTTGTCTTTTTTTATATAGTTTCGCAGGGACTTCCGCTTGGCACGGCTGGATTGCTATGACCTGTATCGACCAGTTCGAGAGGTCGAGCTTTTCCCCGTCAAATTTTCACCACGGCGTTTCGCCCCCTAAGACAGCAGAGGAGCACATTCTCTCTTTCCTTTGGTGAGTCACTTCAGCCAATGTGCGATAGCACTTGACAGTGCCACGTCGAGTCTGATGCAGCCGACGAGACACACAAAAAAGCAGATTTATACAAGGGTCGCATTTCAAATTATCCTCGTTATCATTTAGTCCACATAATTATTTTACCCTCCAATAATAAGTTAATTTTTACCTAAAACAAGAAGTAAAATGTGTGCTCACTGATTAGTTAAGTATTTGCTGCCTCAAATTCCTCTTTGCTTGCGTGCCATGCAAGAGTTACTTTGTTTCGAGGGAAGAAAGCTCTCCAGTAGTTTGCTGTAAATCTCGGCCAAACTGTGTACCAAGGAATGAACAAAAAGCGCATGGTTAAGCTATGTTCATAATGGAGCATAATTGCATTAAAACCTGAAAATACGACATGGCAAACTAGTGTCGATGTTTCTTTTTGTATCGCCGAATTAAATTGCTATTGCAAGGTATTACTGTTTTCTGTTTTCACTGCCGCGTATTATTGTTTGTCTGTTACCTTATGCTGTATGAAACAATAAAGAGTGTAAGGCAGATTTTAATCGAAATTACGTTTATTGTAATGCTACTAGTATGTGGCGAATATTACACATTGTGCTTGTAAATAGCTCCTGTCAACGTGTTGAGCACACAAGTATTGAGCCTAAAGTTAGTACCTCCCATGGTCGGCTTTGACGTCTTGAGGTAGACTGGTCAACAAACATCTTTGTCGTTTTCTTTTCCGGCAACCATAGTCATTCTTGTTTATGCGACAACTGAGTTGCCACTGACATAGTTCACAGTTAAAGTGGCAGCTGTGAATAACCTTTCTGCATTTATCTAGGTATTTGGCCAACAAGTCTTCAATGCGGGAGTGTGCTCTCCTCTTCAACATGGCAGACTCCACTCAAATGGCCGTGATTGACAGGGTGCTGAAGTTTCTGTGCAGCATTGCTCCCGACGTAATTTACTTCGCAGTCGACAAGGCTGCCCTAGTCAAAGATTTTAAAAAAGTGAGCTGCCTCGTGCATTGATATGTCTTGTGGTGCAATTTCTGTATTAGCATTTAGAGTAAACAAGGAAAGATGGCTACATAATGTCTTGGAGCTGCAAACTTCGGAGTTGGAATAATTCCTTGAGTCTGCTTTTCTTGACCTTGCGGTGGAATGAGTGTGAAATAATGGCAGTAATTCAAGGCACGGAGTAGGAAGGTAGCTGCACAATTTTGACGGTAATAAATGAATGGCATGTATGGCCTTGCAGAATTTCCAAATTGTAGGTTTATGCGCATTGGTGTGAAGCCGGCACAGTGGAGCCTGCATTGAAATCAGCGTTTTCATCCTAGCACTATGCGGAAACGGTCAAAGGCTAACCTTGCAAACTCATACAAATACCATAGGAAGTACAAGTTAACTGAGAACCCGTGCTTTTGTTGCTTGATAGAAAAAAGCTGTGAGAAAAATATTGTTAAATTCACATTATTACACTACTGCATTGCAGAGTAATTTTGATTTTGTTTTTGACAACCGATTTTTGGGATTTCTCACGCCATACTACCAATTTGGACGCATTCTTCTGGGGGCCCTGTTCAGGATGCTTTAACTGAGTTCTGCCGGACCATTTTTGAGCAAATCTGGTATTAGGCAAGGCACACTTTAAAGTACTCTTACAATGCGACATATGTAGGCAAACCACTGAGTGGCTTGGGCGGATATTTGATATAAAACTAATTGTGTGGCTTTTCACACATTTACATGCTTGAAATCTTCGCCCCTTCAAAACGACTGCCTTCTCTGTTTGCACCCACTTCATAAAAAATGACTTTATGCTCCTGAACTGCTTGAGAAAATTTTGGCCTTTTACACCTGATTATGATTCAACCTTTTCCTTTCCAGCTGGCAGGCTTTCCGAACGTGATTGGGTGTATTGACGGCACTTACATACCCACACGTTGTCCGAGCAACAAAACGAGGTCGACCTACATGAACCGGCATGATCAAGTCTCTCTTACCATGCAAGGGATATGCGACGCAAAGGGAAGTTTTCAGGACGTATTCACAGGACCGCCGAGCAAAGTTCACGATGCTCGTGTTCTGAGGTTGTCTGGAGTGCAGGAGGATTTGCCCACCATTTGTAAGGTTGATAAGTACCATCATTTAGGAGATGCAGCCTACCCGATCAGGAGCACCTACTGACGCCCTTCAAAATTTATGGTGGCATGACGAAAGCTAAAATCACATTCAACCGCCGACATGCTGCCACGAGGATGGTAATCAAAAACGCTTTCGGCCTATTGAAGCAGAGCTTTCGGCAGCTGCGGTACGTAGAGTTCACAACAGTAGTTAAGATAACTCAGCTTATCGTGGCATGTTGCGTCCTGCACAACATCTGCATGGATGCTGGTGATGTGAGCGTTGATGACCTACTGACGGTTGAAGAGAGAAGAGCAAGGAGGGAAGACCTCGCCCTTTATATCCGACAGAAGCGAGCAGAGCTGGAGGCATGTCGACAGCCACAAACTGCACGCGACACTGCACTCCGCCAGCTTGGTGAAGCGAAGAGGGATGCCTTGGCGCAGCTGTTCTAAGGCACCGCACAAGAACACTCAGTGTCGGGGACACTGCCCAACAGCCGCGGTACCAGACAAGTTCAGCACAGTGTTTTTGTATTAATTAGAATTAATTGAACACTGAAATGAATTGTTACAAATAAAGCAGTCTCCTTGTGCTTATTGTTTGCTGGCGACCTCCTTCAGTGCTTCCATTAGCTCCCTGTGAGCTTGCAGCAGCTCTTGTTGTCGCTGCTCTCTTCGTTTCTCCCGCTCCTCTTTTTTGTCTTCTTGCTCATCATTTAGCTTCTTCATTTGTTCAAAGAAAAAAAGCATGTGTTGCATGCGAGTATTGCTTGGACGCAACCCTCTGTCCGTTTTTCTTTTTTGAGACCCTCCATCGTCTCCTGAAGCACTTCGTTCAGTTGAGGCATCATCAGAACCAGCAGGGCTTGTAATTTCCTCAAAGCTATCCAGCTCGTCGTCCTGCGTAGCACACGATGGCCCGGATTTCGGAGAGTTCAGTGCTGAGACCTTATGTGTAACTCTGTCCACACCTTGGAGCACTTAAGGCTCAAAGCTGTCGTCGATGGCCCTTATTGCCCTAAATACTTCTTCATAGGAGACCCGGCAACGGGAATTCCCCGACGTTCCGTTATGCTTGTCTTCGTCGCGTTTGCGTTGGGCTAGTGTCTTGAAACGGGTCTCGCATTGAACACCTGTACGATAGATCTTTAGCACATCAAATATAGCTTTGGCAATTTGCTCAAACATTGCGCGCTTGCTCCTAAATTTTTTCATCGGGCCAACCTGTCTTGCATACCGGGCGTAGTAGTTTAACAGCAGTTTTGTTTCTCCCTCTTCCCATGGTGCTGTTGAGGAAAAAAAAGAAATGAAAACAGGTAAGCGGGCTTTTTCTAGTCTAACATTTAAATAATTTTCTTTTTGTTTAAAACATGTGCTTACCATTTGAAGGCAAGTTCCCGTTTTCTGCTGGCACGTTTGGAACATCGGGACTTGCTTGGCTCCCTGTTGCGCTGCTTGCTTGGCTCCCTGTTGATTGGGGTACCGATTCTGCAGAAAGTGCCGGCCCCGGTGCTTAACATCTAACATATGTACATACACACACTTGCATCCAACTGAGTATCGCTGTCGCAGACTAATACCTGATTCACATGGTGTTATTTTACTTGCGATTTCGCAGTCTAATCTCACACAAACCCGGGCGTCATATCGGCGTCCAGCAAATTCATGTACTTGAAAGACGATGCAAAAAGCAACCACTGGACAAATAGCGCGCGGAAACAACGGCAGTCACTAGTGTAGGGCTGAAGAGGCAGCCTTACAAATTTGCGAATTGCTGTAAATATTCGCTGACCGCCATGAGCACAGGCTGAATACCGCTCGGTGCTTTACGGGGGATGTCACTCACCCCTAATCAGCGAGTACAGGAGGTGCTCCGCGCTTGACGAAGAGCTTTCCCAGCGAAGATCAACGTCCGCGTTGACGGCTGCCATTTTTCAAGGATTGACAGATGGATGGATGACTTGATACTGCTGAAGCCTTTGAATCCGAGCAGCAAAAGTTCCGCTAGAGGGCGGCTCGCACCGCCCTCTAGTGGCGCAGGCCACCCTCCATCCGCTCTGCTTGCTGCTCTGAAAAGTTGTGGAGCGTTCGGCTGGGCGCGCCGATTGTCTCGCTCCTGATGCGGAGGCGCTCCTGGATCTCGTAGCTCCGACTCGGATGATTGGAGCGCTCGAAAGCGACCAGCCGAATACACCATAAGATACAAGATCGTTCGGTTATACCATCGCAACCAACGGTGGCTGAAGAAGCTTGGAACCATGATTCTCTTTAATATCTTTTTTATTAGTTACACGGCTGATCGTACACGCACAGTATAGTTCTTAGCTCTGAATGAGAAAGCAATGCATAAAACAAACAATAGTAGTACGGTAAAATGCAAACTTTTCGATCTGCAGAATTTATTTGACCTTGCTTCTTACCGAATATATGCATTCATTCATTCATTTGGGAACTCTTAAAGGTCGTTAATGGGAGTAAAAGGTGTTAAAATACCGCTCTCATCCTTATTGCTGTTTTATATTTTTCCTTTGTTCTATTAGTTACCGTTTTAATAGTTCATCTTGTCTCGTTATTGCTTAGTATTACCTTATTTTTTATTGCTTTTTAGTTGTTTCTGGCTGTCTTATTGCTTCTTGTTCTCATATTGTACTATGTTGTTTAATTGTATTAGCTAATTTATTGCTTACTATTCTCTTCTCGTTTAATTTCGTCTTATATTTTCCAGTTTTATTATGGCGTTTGCTAGTTATTTTATATTTGTGTTGTTTTATATTGATAATGCAAATAATGCAAAGGTACAAGCGAGCTGGACAAGAATAGCAATAATAATCCAAGCAGAAGGGGAACAAAGCGGACTCTCTGGCAGACAAAAACAGGGGTTTGCCGGATGTGCCCATTCAAATATAGTAAAAAGAAACATTGCCTCTATGTGTCTACAGGCGGCTACCAAGAAGTCCTGCAGGCACAGTGCCCAAGAAAGTTTCGAGAAGTAGGTAGCGCGGTTGGAGAGTGCGGGTTTCCCTGAGGGCAGTCTGGTTGAGGTGTCAGAAAGCCTTACAAAGAAAAGTAAATGGATATAGAGACAACCCTGCGATACAAATACGACGAGGTCGATTTTAATTCCGTACATGCACACCGAGTGTCCGCTCGGCACGATGTACGCGTGGTTTTCACTGCTGTCGCGGTTGTTCCGTAGGATCAACGATCCAAGGCATTCTATAGACCTTCGCAAAAATCGCCTTCTGTGCGCTGCCGTCTTTGTCTGTCGGGCTGTGGAACGCCTTCCGAACATGCGCTGTTGATCTGCTGTGCGGTATAGCCAGCCGGCAACCGCCAGGCTGGCGGCAGCAGAGTGAGAGCCCACGGTTACACGGTTATACCCTGTCTCGTTGTAACTTGGAAGAGGCTAATCGATAAGCCCCACATTGCATGCCGACGGCTTCGAAATGCGCGACATATACGAGTGCAACGCACACATATTGCAGCATGACGCAGCGAAAAACCTGATACTTTTTTGAGTAGAGGCGCGCTCCGGTGATACGCTGCCATGTTCCCATTGGCCCGCCATTGCCGTAGCTTGCGCTGTTCTGGCATATTACGCGATAACGGCTTCCTGGGATACCCGGTATTTCTTGCTTCAGACACTAGGCTGAGCGGCGCCACCGGAGTAAAAGCTCACGTTTGAACGATGCAGCCGCCACTCCCAGGGATACCCAATGTTTCTTGCTTCAGTCGCCAGATAGCGCCGGCCCAAACAGCATAGCAGGTTGCCTATATCGGATGCTGCGCATGCATCCACAACTCAGTGACTCAGCATCTTTCGCCCGTGTGATAAGCGATGCAAAGGTCTATGCAGACACCGCACGAAATACAAAAAGAGCACCACATGACTATACTCCCGTGGTGCTCTATTTTATACACTCTAAGTGTATAAAATACCCTCGTCATGCGGCTCTTATCATCGCGCACGACAGGCAAGCTGCTTCCATGATCGTGCGCGCGAGCATGCCGCGGACCCACAAGCAACTCTCGTCGGGACACCCATGCCACTCCCTGCAGTCGTTGCCCATGTGCCCCGTCACATAGCGACTGCAGGTTTTTGGCTAGGCACGCAGTAAAGTTTTCCAGACAGCTACATGGAGCTTTCGAAATTAAAGCAAAGGGTGATATGTGTATAAGGGACACGTAACTGTCTTTATTGGCAAACGAGTATTATTTTTGTTACGTTGCTTACACCGGAATCAGCAGGGTCTGACTGTTTTGCCTCGGCTATATATATGAGTAACTTTTTAAAAATAAGAGTGAACTGCAAGTGCTTCATGTTTTATCTACATTAATGTCCCTGTGTTTCTTTGTGTTTTTCTCTGGTGCTTACCTACGTGATGATGAACCCACTGTCCCAAACTGGAACATTAATTGAATCTTTTAGTCACTTTTCATTCTATTGGTCTGTCATCCTTCAGAAAGTTCACTCGTCATTAGGTGTACACATGACTATGTGTACACATAAAATATATGCGTGTTACTTGAAAAACAATCTAAAAACAGCTGCCTGCCTTACCGGCAAAAAGAAAAAGACCTAATTACTGCGATACGCGAGGGGGGGGGGGAGCGAGGAGGGAGGGCGCGGCAGCACTTGTCAGACTGCGTTTGTGCAGCTTTTTAGAGAGCAGCTCTTAGGCGCCCGTTTCCGGCTTGAGCGGCGATGCCGTCAGCGTAACTGCACGTTGCATTATGGCACGTTTCCCATATTGGCGTCACACGTGACATCACGTGAGACGGCATGAGGGCAAAATTTTCTCCCTACAATTTTCGGTAAAATTTTTCTGCCAAATTTAGCGTCACGTGACGAAGCACGTGACCCTCCCTCTGTACCCTGCCCTCCTTCCTCTCAAGAGCTGCGCTCTGATTCGGCATTAAAGAGAATCGTAAACGTATTTCATTTTTTCCTCGGTCTCTGTCCGTCGTGCAGTTGATGAAATAAACGGAAATAAACGCGAGCAGTCAAATGCTCTTTGTACCTTGACACTGCATTACGCTCGACATGCTCGCGTGTCCATCTATTCACCGAGTTCCTTCGGTTGATCGCGGTAGCTCCGCAGCCGATGCGATTGCGGCCTTTGCATAAACGACCGTCAAAGAACCAATCATGTAGCAAGAAGCATGAACGTATAATGTGGCCTACTTTTATAAAGCTATCAGTGGCAATAGGTCGAGATGCTCGCAGTTTGACGAAGCCGTATTGCAGAAAAGACGCGAGTGAGATTTTTTCCGCACGCCGGGAGATCCCCAGGTGAACCTTCGTGAGTCCTCCACTGGGACGTGCGTTGCTCTCTTCGTTCGCCTGCTCTACTTTATACTTGTTTTACCTTATTCCCAAAGTTTATGGAGGATTAAATAATACAGGGTGGAGCGAACAGCGGTTGAGATTGAATAGCACCGCGTCCTTCATAGTCTTCGCGATGGAAATCGATGGCATTTCATTGCGGTGTTAAAGAAAAGAATGGCACGATTTGTGCCTAACCATTATTTGCCCACTCCTATTAAATACCAATAATTTGAAAGCAGGAAGGAGACTGGGAGTTTTGATTCGCGTAAGACCATTAGTCCGGTTTTGTCGGGAATGTTCGATGGCGTGAGGCGGCTCCATCGATCACCGGGGGTGACAATCGCGAGTGCGGTGGGCGATCTATTTGGAAGGCGTTTTGGCAGGCAATTAGTCACCCCAAACAAAGAAAGGCCGGCACACCCTCTCGCCAAAAAGAGAAACAAACGAGCAAACAAAAAGAAAACATCAACAACAACACCCCTGGAAATAACCTAATCACAACACCGGTCGGGTGTTCTAACAAAAGTTTATATGGTCCCTAAAAGCTTAAAGGGTAACTGCAAAAAAAGTGTTTTTTAAATAGCCTATATAAAACAAGCATGTCACAAAACAAATCTTCTGCTAAAAACAATTTTTTTTCTATCAATATTTACGCCAGAGGACGTAATTTAGTCGGAGTCACAACTTCTCCACATTTGAAACTCGCGCTCTTTCGACACCCGCGGAGTGGCTGTTATACGTCACTCCGTGACGTATAGCAGCCACTACGTGACGTATAATACCAACTTTGTGGCGCGCGATTTAAAACGGACGGAATAGCCACAAACTAAAATCAGTCTTGCGCAATAAATATTGCGGTAAAATAATTTGTTTTTGGCGAAAAATTGTTTTGTGACATGCTTGTCCCAGTTAGGCTGTTTAAAGTACACTTTTTTTTCTTTGCAGTTATCCTTTAAGGCAGCGGTCTCAAACTCATATCAGTATGGGGGCCAAAAACCCCACGCCGAGATGGCCGAGGGCCATCGTAAGAGGGAAGGGGAGGGGGGGGCGTTCAAAAGATTTGAAAGAGAACAGACCTCGTGCCTTATGTTCTGGAAACTCAAAGTTGCTTGCCAATGATTTTTACAATGTCACGAATGATGACAACAAAAGGATGAACAGCTAACAAAAATAAAGGTTTACTCAGGATTATCTGGAGCACCTACCAGATGTGATAACATGAAATATGAAGACACCGCAACGTCAACGTGCTGGCATCATTAATAGAACAAGAGAGCAAGTAGGCTGTCGTTCCCGTTGCTCAATTCACTGAGGAATTAGCCAAGCTCAACATGTTCAGTTGACCCCTCTTCATCATTTCAGAAAGGCAGTCTGACGCCATAACAAACAGCAGTGAACATACAATGTATAATAACAGGCACCAGTACCCAGGCGTATAGTCCGCAAAAAACAATTTGAGCCTAAATTTTTTTAAATTTTTTTTTAGATAGTTTGCATTGGGTGTATAATCCGCAGGGCCTGATTTCCGCACCCAGTGCATAATCCGTGAAGCTGGTGCATTGTATCTTCGTGCGTTTTTTCCTGGGTGGCATTTATTTCAGACGTTTTTCGGCGAACTCTGTTCAGCCTGAAGAACTGTTCTATGAGGCCCATATCAAGCCACTGAGTACACACACAAGCACAGGAAATAACACTCGGTGCCAAGTATAAAGGAAGAACCTAGGCAGAAAGCCCTGAATACCAAACAAGCAGCGTCGGGTGACGGCGATTGACTGCATAGTACACAGATTGCGCTCCTTCGACGCCTACATCGCTGCGGTGGGTGATCATAGCTACTCGTATCGAGATGATCATAACGCGACGTGCCATGGCACATCTGATTTTCTGTCTTTTATCCCAATTGACGAACCTGAAATCAGGGAAAGCATTCGTAATATGAAATCGAAGCTGTCTACTGGTTCAGATGGAATTCCAAGTTTTATTGTGAAAGGGTGTGCCGAACTGCTAACTCCTGTCTTATTACACATATTTAATTTATCGATACATTCAGGAATATTTCCTTCTATCTGGAAACGCTCTGTTGTTGTTCCGATTCATAAAGCAGGGGACCCTAGTACTGTAAACAACTATCGTCCCGTTTCATTGTTGTGCAGTTTTTCCAAAGTTTTTGAAATGATAATGCATAAACGTCTGTACAGGCACTTTAGACATAAAATGAACCCAGAACAACATGGATTTCTGAAGGGTAAGTCGGTTGAAACCAATCTATGCTCTTTTTTAGATTATGCCGTTCCATTGGTTTGCAACCGCGAGCAAGTCGACGTAATATACTTTGATATGACGAAGGCATTCGACAAGGTTAATCACAGCACACTTCTGACGAAACTTGATAGCTATGGTCTGTGCTTGACTTACTGCCAATGGTTCAAAAGTTATCTTACATGTCGTACAAATTATGTTCGTGTGTCAGGATCCATGTCCGATTATTTTTCATCGCCTTCTGGTGTACCCCAAGGAAGCAACCTGGGTCCACTATTATTTTTGATGTTTGTGAATGACATTTCGCTCTGTGCGAAAAATTCAAAAGTGCTCTTATATGCGGATGACATCAAACTGTTTCGACGTGTACAATCTCACTCCGATTGCGTACTTCTTCAGGAGGACGCATTGCAAATTTCACAGTGGTGTGCAAAGAATTATCTTCCACTGAACGAACAAAAAACAAGAACAATGTCTCTCACTAGAAAGCGTGATTCGCTTGCATTTTCCTACACAATAGGTGGCAGTGTCATCACCCGAGTCTCCGTCATTCGTGATCTTGGAATTTTTATTGATTCATCGTTAAACTTTAATCATCACGTTTTAACTATCTGCAACGCCTCTTTTAGAAACCTTGGGGCGATATCTCGTTTCACGAGAAAGTTTTCTTCGCCTGTTTGTCTTGTGCGTTTATTTTGTTGCCTAGTGCGTACGAAGCTGGAGTATGCTTCTTCTGTATGGAACTGCATTAACCTCACTGCATCATGCTGTATTGAGCGTGTTCAAAAACGCTTCATAGGCATAATTTACGACAGATATTTCGACCGTACTTGCTACTACAGTTACGAACAATTACTTAAAAAACTTGGGTTGTGTACGTTACTCGATAGAAGACGATTACGTGATCTAATGTTTTTACATAAGGTTGTAAACGGTGCTGTTGACTCACCACTCTTGTTAAGCACTGTCTGTTTTCACGCTCCCTTGCGGTCCAACCGATTTCAAAGTCCTTTTTACCCGTCTGCTTTGAATGTCACGTCACCACTAACAAGAATGCAACTTGAATTTAACAAACTGGATCAATCTGCTGTAGATATCTTTAGCGAGCTGATTGTTTTTCGACATAGGCTTGAGTCAATTATTTGTACATAGTCACGACCTTGTTTTGTTGCCTGCATGTATCCTTGATGACGAGCGGTGTACCACTATTTAGGCCTTGTGCTGTTTTTGGACACCCAACAAAAATAAAGATTATTATTATTATCACTTCAAGCAAGACCTACCGTGATGCTGCAAATGAATTGTTCAAGTCGGTCGAAGGCAAGAAATCTTGCCGTAGTCAAAATATGTGTGCAAGTGTTTGACGCGGGCTCCTTCACGCTGGTGCAGCTGTCATGAAGAAAGCTACATATTAACAATGTTTGCGTGTTGAGGCTGAAACTATGATGCATACTTTCTCTAAACCTAAATTTATCGGTCTGCGGCTACAAACGGTTAGGTTGGCATTGCTTAGATGATGTAACCATTCAGGCCTCGCATTAAACGGTGTTGCGAACCCTTCGGTTGTTCTGGTTAATTGTGCTGAAAAGCAGTTGGATGGAAAGTATGACAGCTACAGCATACAAGGGACAATCGAGGTCTTTATTCTGCAAATTACTCGTTAATGTCCTGCCTCGCAGCTATCTTTTTCAACTTATGTGTTATCCCATGAATGTAGGGCAATATTGCAATATTTTGTTTATCTTTTGTTTGCTGCGTTCCACCTGTGCCCGATGTCTTGCACTTCAGTTTTGTGTGAATCTTTTCACACACGCTGACCAAGAGAGCATTCGGATATCCGGAGTAAACGGGACATCAAGGTTGTGTGCTCTGCGCCCAACAAAGCCTATTCAATGTGCCGTAAGGTAAACCAGGACACCAACCACATGAAAACCTGCAACATCGCTTACAGGACATGATACGCCTCATGTGAAAAGGGGGTTTTGTACCACATTCCCTTATCGTCTGGCAAGCGTTATATTGGCCAAACTGGTAGATGCCTCAACGTCAGGACAAGAGAACATGCAGCATCGTTAAAAGGCACAGATGCAGGTCATCTACCGGCACATTGCCGCAACTGTGCGTGCAATGCAGAGTTCAAGAGCGTCACAATCATCGCAAAACACAGGAACCAGTATGCACGAGAGATGCTCGAGACCTTGGCCATCGAGGAAACCGAAGCCATGTGCGTCACCGAGCCCTCAATCAAGCTCACTACCAAAGAAAAACAATATTTGCGGTGTTTTATGACCCGGTGAACTGTGGCTGATTCAAATTTTACATTTTGTTAGGTTTCGGATATAAGCTGTGTTTTTATGTGGGTTTTAAAACAAAAAAAAAAAGCAAAAAGAGAAAAAAAAGCACAAAGTCAAGGTTCAGAAAGAGGAGGAGGTATTAAACCACAGTTGGTAGTCCACCGGTATGCCTGTCTCTTTCTCTCTATATTCCATTTTCCTAAGTTGAGCTGGCCTTTTATAGTATTATGCACCAACAAGCTCAACTACAGCCTGTTACACAATTTTCAGTCCCGGAAGCACTAAAATATTGCGATGTGGTTCGGGGACCCCCCCCCCTCACACACACACGCACACACATGCACGTGCACATGCACAAACCCATCTCACCACGCTCATTATACTCATCAATGGTTTGGTCTGGTCTCATTTGCATACGACTTCATCAGCTGGAGTGAAGGACATTTCACCTACACATTGTAAAAGGGAGAGACCATTTATATGCCCAGAAAATTCATGGCTTCTCTTCCTGTAAATATATCGACAGCTGCCTGCTCTCTTGTGTCATCCCCTGATCCGTAATTACTGCATGCCTCGGGCAAGAGTTATTATTTTCAGATGGCAAGGAATATCGTGGACACTACTTTGTTTTCATTCTCAATATTAAGCACTCGGCCGGAGAAGCTACATATTTTGTGCCTCTGTGCTCTAAACTGTCATTCAATATTCGTGAGATACGTGCCAAAGAAAACTTGCGCATAAAAGTTAATAGTAAAATATTTTAAAGTCACTGCCAGTGTCACCATCAGCACTTCAGCTTCACGGGGCCCCATGCTCACACTGCCCACATTCTAGATTACACTGTGATGCTAGGATGATGAGAAGCATAGATTACAGTATGAAGTCTCCACTGTAGCTGAGTTTATTTGCAAGAGAATGACAACTAATATACATTCAGACGAGTAAAGGGGGAGGGAAGAATGGACGTGCACTTTTAGATTGCACATCTGTGAAATATGAAACAAGTTGACTGAAACTAGCCAAACAGGCTAAAACACTACAAGTGGTGCTAAAGTGCCCGACAAGACCACTTGTTTGAAGGCTGAATAAGTCGGTTGACTCACAGAACTTACCTTCTTTTTCTACTGGTATACGTGAAACATGAAATAATTGTGGGAAAAAACAGCTGGAACAAAAACTTCAAAATAAAAGTAACACAAGTGTTCATTCGAATGTAAACATGACTGATTAACACAATTACCATGCTTCTCTAGCCAGCACTTTTTGTTAAGATTCGTGTAGAGAAACCCCTTTTCTTACACAAAATGTCTTTTCCCTTGGCACACATCAAACAATCTTGTTTGGCAAGTTCGGGAGTAGGGTTTGGTTCTCATTTACGTTTACACTGTTTTAATTCTCAAGCAAGTTTTAAACAATAACGGATCACTCTAAACGATTGAAGCCAACTGTATGTTGTTATCAGGCATCTTGCAAAAGAGAGTATTTTGTTTGTTCAGCCTGATTAACTAATTCATTGAAACTAATTAATTAAGTATTGGTTTATTAAAAAAGGTGTCAATTGGAAACTTGTAGAGAGCTTTAAGGAGCACACGATGGAAGTGCTTGCAACATGGTACACCTTGTCAGGTATTTTCTCCAGCCTTCAAATAACACTTACGATATGCAAAGAAATACCACACATGACAATGCACTTCCCTAATCGCAGCACACGCGTGCGCTGCGTGCGGGCGTTTTATTACGGCTGGTTAAAAGAAGCACTCAAGGTGCACCACATTGCAAACTCCTCCATCTGGCGTTTCTTTAGGCTCTCTACAGCTTTCCAATCGACACCATGCCTTTAAATATTTAAAGAAATAGTAAATTACTCGTAATTATCTAATTAGGCACAGTAAAAAAAGATATTGGCTCTGGCAAGACGTCTGCTAAGAACATACAGTTGGTTCCAATCGCCTGTAATGCTCTGCTTTCTTTAAAGCATGGTTTTAGATAACAGTAACACCCTGTGTACCTAAGCGACCCGGCGCACTTTCCCCAAAAACAATTACTCAATATCTGGTGATGCGCATAATTCCCGCCGGCAATCCAAACATCCTAAACATGGCGGCAACCCAGATTTCTGGTTCACAACACTTTGGCGTCCTCATTTGAATTGAGTCTATTAGGCACTTTATCATCCATATGAGGATCATCTGCCGAATTGGTCACTGGCACTCACCAACATCGCATCCATATTTTTCCTATGCAACACAGAGTTTTTGTAGGAAATTTTTGGCCAGCATTCCATAACCTCCCTGTATATTTAATTTATATAGGTTCCATTGGAAATAATGCTATGAAAAACATATGTTTGTTTTATTTCAGGGGTATTGCAAGCATCAAAACACCGAGGGGCACGAAAATTCTTAAAAGGAAGAAAAAGCAACACTGTGTGTCACCCGCAGTTGCCAAGCTGATGGCGTTCCTGGAGGAGTATGCCTTTTGAGCTGAAACTTTTCTAAAACCTTCCTGGTTGAAATAAAAAGGTATGTTCCGGAAATGTCGACTTTAAGCCCAAGCAAGGCAAAGAGAACGAATCTAATGTGTTTAATGGTATATAGGGTGGCATAAATAGACCGGTATGCTGTCACCCGCACCAGAAAAAAATGGCTTCTGTTTGTAGCGACTAGCTAGCTCAAATTTTTCACCACAGGTATAGTCTAGTGTAGCACATCACCTTGTAAACTTCTAAAGCGTATATCCATTTCTGTGAGAATTAAGGACAAGAATCCTTGTTGCCTCTATGGCGGGCAATGATTGAGGCAACCAAGTCGCAGTGAGCGGTTAGAGCCCGATGCTAAATGAGTACTCGCATTTCACATAGAATGGAGGATTCATTTCGCAACGGGCGCGGGTTGAATCGAGTCATTAACTGGTTCTAACAAAGTCAATGCGCCTTGGTTGTCTGTGTCCTTGCCCGCCGTAGAGATTAAGAGGAATAGTGTTGTTGTTTCTCACAGAAATGGAGCTATACATTGCAAGTTTACAAGATAACTTGTGCCATTAAATACTTGTTTGGTTAAAATTTTATGTAGCTGGGAGCAGAAGCTGATTGTTAGGGGCCAATGTACAGCTCTGCCACTACTTAGGCCAGCCTATATTGGGTGTTTGCTTTGAAACATTTTCAAAACTAGAAGTTTCGTTAGGTAACTTCATTTTGCAATCAGCTTACTCGGCTTGGCGGAGTGTGCAAACAAGGTTGCTTGTGCAAGTAGGTAGCTAATTAACATATATTTTTAAATAACTTATAATTAGTATATGGAGCAATATCATTTCAATTAGAAACTTGCTGGCCATTGTTGAAAGCAACTAAATCTGTTCATTAGAAATGTTCGAGGCGCTTGCATTGTTTTGATAATCATTTAATGTAAAATGTAAAATCTATGCATCTCACAGAAAAAGGGTTGGTACCACATTCGTCATAGTCGAGGGAACCATTTAATGAGGCACGTGGTGCTTAGGATCATTAAGGTTTTAAATAGTTTGCATACAATAATGATTATCAGTTTCAGTTAGAGACTTGCTGGGCATAATCGTCTCAGTGGCCGCCAGGGGGCCACTGAGACGGCAGGTGGACGCTTTGTCTCCGTGAAATACTTTGTGTGTCTGTCGGCGCGTGCTCCCTCCGTGTACATCTTCTAACTGCAGAAGCTCCCGAGTGCCTGCGGATCAATCTACGGTACGTGGCTTGTTGGACTGACGCTTGCCCGTTCTTCTACGGCTCGCCGCTCAAGCTGGCCGGGTTAGGCCTAGTGCTGCCGGCTCGTTGAGCACCGACATCGGCGTGTTGCCAGTGTAGTTGCGCTGGCCTTCAAGAGAGGGCGGGACGTGCACCGACATCGGCGTGTTGCCGGTGTAGTTGCGCTGGCCTTCAAGAGAGGGCGGGACGTGCTGCCTACGCGCTCGTGCTCGTGCCCCTGCGTGCCCTCAGGGCTGACCGATGCTCCCTGTTTCTCCGGCGGTCCCCCGCGACGGTGTTCCCCCGTGAGAGTCCCTACGACCGCCTTCCCCGTGACGGTAGCTGAAAAGACCCCGGCGCTCGACACCGCAGCTGACCGGCCACGGGCGGCCTCTGGTGCTTGCCTCGGTGGGCCAGCTTTCTCGTCGGCGGGCCAGTGCTACACCAGAAAATTCAAGACTCCAGGGGACCCAGCCGGCGTGGGCACTGTTCTCGGCCATCGAGTGCAGACGGGCAAGCCGAAAGCATCCGTCGGGGTGATCATCTCTCAGCGGCGGCGAGCTAAAAATCACGTGAAAGTTCTTTTCCCCTTTCCTGTTAGTGCCTAGCCCTCGGGACCTGTGGGATGTCTGGTACGTGTTCTACGTGTGGTTCACCCATTATGAAGGAGGAGGAGGGGTGTTTTGAATGTACGGGGTGTGCAGGCACGTACCATTTCGGGAAATGTGCTGGCATTACTGAGAAATCTTATAAGGCAAAAAAGGCAGCCGCCAGAAAGACCTGGCGGTGTCCGGCGTGCAGCCGTCGTCCCTCACGTGCTGGCTGCGGTGGGGAGGGCCAGGATGACCCTGGCATAGCGCATGTCCTAGCGTCCATCAATGAGAAGCTGGAATGTCTGCCCTTCCTTAGCGCAAAAGTAGAGAGCATGGAACTTTCCGTCCAAGTAATGTCCGAACAATATGATGAGGTACTAAAAAAGATGAGAGAACAGGAAAACGAGATCAAGGTCCTTAAAAAGAGGGTAAATGAGCTGGAGAATGACCGAGGGGGTGATGAAACCGCTCAACTGAAAAGGGAGTTGAACAGGTTGGAGCAATACGGGCGAGCCAATAATCTCGAGGTGCACGGACTAGTTGAAACCCTGAATGAAGACCTGCTCGATAAGCTCAACACGATCGCGGATCGGATCGACGTGCCGAGACTCACGACTGAGAGCGTAGAAGCCGTCCACCGCGTTCAAACTAAATCAAAAAAGACCCCAATGGTGATTGTCCGTTTCGTTAACCGAAGTGAACGCAACAGGTGGCTGCAGAACAAGCTCAAGCTGAGGCGCGGTGCAGCTGCAGATAACATCTATCTGCAGGAGAATTTAACCGCCTCCAATAGAAAGTTATTTTATGACGTCCGGACGAAGGCTAGAAACCTTGACTACAGGTTCGTTTGGCACAGGGAGGGATACTCGTACGTCAGGAAACGGGAGGGCGATCCGGTCATTCGAGTTGAGCACGATCAGGACCTATCAAAGCTAACTTGAATTGCCGTATGTGTGCGTTGGTTTTGTGGCTTTTTGTTTCTTTTGTGATGGCCGACATTGCCTTCGTACTCCCGCAAAACTTGAAGGGTCACCTGGGTAGGGAGTATGCGTCAAGCACGACGTGCTTTCATTTGAATGTGCAATCGGCAAAAAATAAGACTGATGATCTCGAGATGCTTTTCGATCAATTTGATTTCTCATTTGACGTTATAATGCTTTCGGAAACGTGGTATACGGATGAAGTGAATGTTCTTAAACTGCCGTTGTATCGCTCTTTTTGCGTCAATCGGACTTCTAGACGTGGTGGTGGCTTGTCGATCCTGACAAAAGATTATCAGTGTGAATTGGTTAGCGACTACAGCCGTATTACTCCTGATTATGAAGTACTATGCATACGTAACAATTCGAAAATCTTTGTCGTTATGTACCGACCGCCGAAGGGTAACTTGGAGGTGTTTTTTGATTTTTTTGAATCGTTTTTGGAGTTTGTCAATGAGGAAAAATGCACAGTTGTCTGCGGTGGTGACTTTAACATTGATATGACTGTAGACACGGTTGCTAAAAAAACATTTGACTTGTTGATTTCTTCTGGTGGTTGTACAAATGTTGTCACCAGACCCACGCGTGTTACCTGCCAGTCACAAACGCTGATTGATTTGTTTATTTCAAATTGCTCGTCCGAGTGTATGAAAGCTGGTGTCATTGGCTGTGACTTGAGTGACCATCTCCCAATATTCATCGCTGTAAAAAGCATTCCTAGAGGCATCAGTAAAACCCAGCGAACAATGATCCAAAAAATATCCCCTGACCAACTTGACCGTTTTCGGTCTGCCGTTTCAAACGTAAACTGGAGTGGGGTACTGCAGGAAGATACGGCCGACGGGGCGTACAATGCCTTTATGGAGCTGTTTGTGGAACTTTATAACAGATATTTCCCATTTAAGTCAATAAAAATATCAAAACGCATAAGGAAACCGTGGGTAACGCATGACCTGCTGTGCAAAATTCGTATTAAAAATAGCTTATTTAGTCAGTTTGCCAAATCTCGAGACCTGGATGACCTCAAGCGATTTAAAATATACCGTAATATTTTAAACAAAGAGCTAAAGCGTGCAAGAGAACGTTATTACTCCGATGTTTTCACGGCAGCACAGGGGCGTACGGACATCATGTGGAGACAGCTAAACTCTCTTTTAAATCGAAAACGTCCGTCCAGCTCACCTGAAAAGATTGTAAACAATGGTATTGAGCTTTCTGGCTGTTCCTTAGCAAATGCCTTTAACGAGCATTTCATCAATGTTACGGCCACTGTTGATATTTTAAACTCTTCAGCCTTTACTGATACAAGAAACAACGATTCAATATTTTTAGAACCCGTGGTCGAGCCAGAGGTAAGATCAGTGCTTTTACAGCTAAAAAATAGCGCAAGTTGTGACGCGGACGGTATCCAGGTAAGACCTGTAAAGTACGTTGTTGACATGATAGCTCCGGCCCTATCTCATATTTTTAACCTTTGCTTGGCTACAAGCGTATTCCCGAAGCGAATGCAAATAGCTAAGGTGTTAGCCTTGCATAAAAAGGGTAGTGTAAACGAGTTGGGGAACTACCGACCTATTTCGATACTACCAGTTTTCTCTAAGGTTCTGGAAAAAGTACTATACAACCGATTAATGAAGTTCTCAAATAAGTATAACATCATAAACACCTCCCAATATGGTTTTATGAAACACAAATCCACTGAGACTGCCTTATTGGATGCGAAGGAGCTCATCTCACAAAATTTTGAAGAGAAGAAACTGGTTCTTGGTCTGTTTATTGATTTTTCCAAGGCCTTTGACTGTCTCAATCACCAAATCCTTCTAACAAAATTAGATACTTACGGTTTTCGTGGGCATGCTTTGCGGTTACTAAAATCTTATCTCGAGCATCGATCTCAGTACGTCTTTATGAATGGATACTCGTCTCTTGCAAAACCCATCCTCTCCGGTGTACCGCAGGGTAGCATACTGGGTCCATTTCTTTTCAACATATACGTAAATGATATCATCAACATATATTCTGAAGCTAAGTTTGTAAATTATGCAGATGATACGAGCATATTTTTTTCTGGGGAAAATGCCGACGTATTAATTGACAAAGCTAACGTGATGCTTGGCAGGCTGAATATGTGGAGCCGTTCTAACTTACTCCAAATAAACGTTGGAAAATCTGAAGCTGTTCTCTTTCGTCCCAAAAATAAAGTAATTAGTATTACGAAAGACCTTACCATAAACTCAACCAAGATAGAAATTGTAAACTCTTTCAAGATTCTTGGTATTATTTTCACCAATAATATGTCTTGGGATAATCATATTAACTACCTGAACACAAAACTCTCCCAAATTGTCGGTATGTTAAACCGTCATCGTCATATTGTACCAATGAGCGTTAAGTTAATGATTTATAATTCGTTGTTCTACTCGCATCTCAATTACTGTCACTTAGTTTGGGGCACAACCACCCCAACGAATCTGGATAAGATACTTCTGTTACAAAAAAAGGCTGTTAGGGCTATAGGCAATATGCCATTCCAGTCCCATACGTCTGATCTTTTTAAAAAACTCGGTGTCATCCGCATACACAGTTTGTATGATTACAGACTTAGTGCAAGTTTAAAAATAGAACTAAGCAGGAATACAAACTTTCTAATGAACCTTGGGAACGTCTCAAGAAATACCACTGTCTATCCTACGCGCGGCGCCGAGTGTTGGGGTGTGGTCACGCCAAGGACAAATTATGGCACACAAATGCTAAGATACAGGATACCCACTTTACTAAATCAGTACGAATCTAGAAATTTGAATTTGAATAACTTGCCATTTAAAACAATTCGATCATTGTTCTCGTCAGACGGTCATGGCTGTTAGTTGCATTCATGGTCCTTGTATTTGACTATTGCTTCCTTTGTCACGGTGACCTTCGTGTATTTCTTATCGTGTAGTGTTTTCCTTTTGTTCTGAAAGTTTTTCCTTTTTTATATAGACGCCTCAAGTTGCGTGTGCATTGTTTCCTTTTTTTTTTTTCCGTCAGGCTGTGACGGTAATGAAAAGATGACATGCATATAAAACTTTTTTTTAGATTATTATACCAGTTTCGATTACCATGTTTTTCCTTTTAATTTGTGTATCTAGACGAGTGTTGTTACTTTTCTATTATTTGTTTTTATTATCTTTATTTTCTTTTACGCCTATGCCCCCTGGCGGCACCTGTAGGGTGACCGGGACCTGTCAAGCTGACTGCTCAGCTTTTTTCCCTTGTCACCCCCATTGTCGCAATGGAAATAAAACTTATTATTATTATTATTATTACTAAATCAGTTAATTTTAGAAGGATGGCAGCACGTACGAAGAGTGGTATTTTACAAAAGTTACCACTTTTAATGCAGGCGCAAGGCTGGCAGAGCGAAAATGTGGATGATGAGGCAGAAAAACATGGAGGTCCCGACACATTTGAAGGAGCCAGAGAAACAATACATGGGCTCCTAGTCTTTAAATTGGAATGGTTTAGTGGTTTCTGACGATACTCGTCAAGTTTCTAATTGGAACTATATGCTTATTTTTCTAACGAAAAGGTTAATTAAAACATCTGTTGTTCCTAGTGGCCGCCAAGTCAAGTAAGCTAATGAAACTATCAAGACTGCCCTAGTGCAAGTTCCGTTCAATATTTTTGTCCATAGGAAGAATACCAAGTATATATTCAGGAAATGTCAGCGTTGAGAGCCCAAAAGGGCAGAGTTAAGAGTCAAAGTAGGTATGTTCAATAAATTCCATTTAGTCTGAGCCCCAAGCACGGCAAAGTTTAGAAATAATACTGCAGTTTCTAATAGTATGTTGAAGAGATGCCATCTAGTCAGAGCCCGACCGTGGCAAATGCAAGAAATAAAGTGGTTATTTACAAATATTACAATATCTCATGTTTTCTTTCTTCAGTAAGTTTCATGACCTCTTTCATAGCAAACATCCCGGCATTAAAATGTCCAGGAAGGTGGGGAAGGTGAAAATATGGCGTGCTCCCAAAATGATCAGTGATTTATTTCAATTGATCTTGAATATTTGATCTTACTGACATTTGTGTCCCACAGAAAAAAAGAGTTCTGAAGTTGATCTGAGAAATAATATACTTGATATGAATTTCAGTTAATTAAGAAACCTCTAAAAAGCTGCCAGCCTTCGAGCTTTTGAAGCTTGCAAAATCTTGGTTGATGAACCAAATTTGAAAACATGTTTCCTTCACAGGTTTACAGAATACGGGTACTGTATTGCCGTATTCGTTAAGTGAGGTGCGGCAACAGTGTATAAGGGCAGGTATGAAACTATAAGGCCTCCAAATGCGCTGTCACAAAGTATAGCGTTTTATCAATCAAACAAATTATTGCCATGTTCTTGACAGGCAGTTAGTAATTTTTAATAACTATTCAAACTAATTTAAACTATCTTAACATTCACATTGCATATAAGACTCAATTTCGCCCTTGTAAAGGTCTTTCCTCCTACTTTCGAGACTCATGTGCGGTGTCGGCTTGTCTTCCGAGAAACGTAGTCCCAGTCTGTAGGCGAAACAAAATGTGGTTAACCAATGCACTCGGATGATGCCACTTTCTGGATGTTGATGATCTGGAACTACATGCTAATCTGCCAAGTCGAAGCAAGGTCTTTTATTAGACTGGAATTCAGCGTCTGACTCAGCAGTAGAGAAAGTGTGGATAATAATGGAGGCCTTGTTGAAAAAATGTGTAAATGATTGTTTAGAATGTGACGAAAATCGGAGGGTAATGAATAAGTATATGCGATAAGCTGATAGTAATGAATAAATATATGTTCTACTTTGCGATAAAATTTTACATTCTGTGTCATTTTCTGTTGTACATGTTTCTTTATGTAATAGTCCCGCAAAGGCGACAGTCAGCAAAAGCCGACTCTGACAAGCCACCAGCATTCACACAATGTTATCTTTGGCAGGCTTGAATC
>JAZHYW010000092.1:0-19545 GCA_037355805.1 Ixodes ricinus
CAGAAGGGCATCTGGGCTCACCAAATCTCCGCTTGGAGGCGTGGTATTCTCGAACACCTGCGTGTAAGTGCAAGCAATGGCTCATAGGGCGACGAGAAGGTTACACTGGATGATATTGATCGTTAGAAACTGTATGAAACGAAGACTTTAGGCACGAGAGCCTCGCCACTGGTTATGTTTTAGCTAGATACGTAAGAGAGAGTGTCCAACCTGTTGTTAGCCTTTCGATGATGTAGAGACTTGACAACGGCAGTATTCCCAGGATGGTGTTTCTCGGCTTGAATAGTTTATAACAAATTCCCTTATTAAAAAGATGTAAAAAAAAAGGAAACCGCGAGGTTGAGGTAATCCTAGGCGTTTTCCGTTGAGCTGCAAAAGGCCTTCACTGATTTGTTTAACGGCAGAAAACTGAAGTCATAAAAAGATCAATGCGGTTTACGAAACATCTCGGGGACTACAATATTCAGGCAACTAACGTTTTAATGCAACATCATTGTCTGATCCCGTAGACTTTGAACATGTGACTCATATCAACATTCTTTGAGTTTTATGAATCAAAATTTAGAGTAAGAACTAAATTTTCTTCATATTTCAGTTTTAGCTAATTTCACTGTTTGAAGACGTTTGGCTTTTTAAATTAAAACAAGGGACAAACAAATTAAACTATTCAGAAACAATTTCGTTATCTTTGCATGATATTGATTAAATATTGCTCTGAATTTCTCAGGACAATAATTCATATAATCGTAATCATAATCGTAATCTTTATCTGGCTCAGGAGACCAGTGGTACCGCGGGAAGGCGACAGCCCCTACCATGGAGGCCCGCGGTGCCACGTCTAGTGATGATGATTATGAGATGATATATGCAAGGGGAGGACGACGCGGTCTTTTCAACATCGCAAGCGCCGTTTCTCGAAGGTTAGGGGTTTGCTACGACTCTTCTACCAGCTGTGAGAAGTGTCTTGGCAAAGGGTTGTCACCGGAGGCTTCACCGTGCGTCGGGGTTGCGAAATCCCTGGCGGTTTGATGGTAATGAGGACGACGTGCCCTTCTGATCCGCCGCACGAGTCCTGAAGGTTCGGCGGCGGTTCAGGCCGCCGAACCTCCAAAACTGCGAGTGTCCTGATAAGGGCGAATGTCATCTCACCTTTCGATATTTTTTCCAATGATCCATCGTCGCCAGTGTCTTATTCAGACGCATAATGCTTGTTGAAGCTCCGAAAATAAGCAGACATCCTCCATTGGGTTTGAGTAATCCGGCGATGTTCTTGAGTACCGCTTCTTGATCGCTCATCCTTTGTAGGCAATGGAATGAGTAGACGCGATCGAACTGACCGTATCTCTTCACGAAGTCAGCCACGCCGTTCCCCGATATGTCCAGGACATCGTAAGAGATCTTGGGATGGGCGAAGTTCTTCTTAGCATACTCCACCATGTCCTCGGAGACATCGACAGCAACCATTCTTTCAAGTGGCGTGCAGCGTGGAAGGAGATGATTTCGAGTAAAGTCTCCGGTGCCGCAACCAACGTCCAGAAACTGTTGCTCCTTGGTGTCATCCATAAACGAGGCTTGTAGTATTTCCAGTACTTGGAGGCTCAATGCTCGCTGCATGTTATTGCTGACAACGTAAATGCCTGGATCGATGGTGGAGAAAGTCGTCTCGCTGCTTACCGGCGTGTTTGCTGCGATGGGTACTGGGGTGGCCATCTTGATAAACAGTGAATGACGGAGGAGATTAGAAATTGTGTGAAACGTTGCTCGTATGCTGTTGAGCAGAAAAGAAATGATCAAAGAAAGTCATAGCGGTGGTACGTACCGCAGAGCCTTTGTACATCTACGGGCCCACCTGTGCATTAAACAGGATGCACGCGCGCCGGTTGCATATGCACCGGACGCTTGCAGGCAGACGATGAACAGCGGCGGGTTAACATGAGGTATGGAGTGTACTCCTTTTGTTATTTTGAAAAATACTAATCACCAACTGTCAATTCAGAAAAAAAAAGGATTTGAGACAACGCTAGCGATTGCAGCAGATATCGGTTTACGACAGCATAGAGCGAACGTGCTCCTCTAAAGAGTAAAACCCCAGAGGCTTAAGCACCTCCAAATTTACTTATATGTTCTTGTCTGCGTTGCTAAATTATGATACCGGACAACTTAAGTAACTCACGGCGTGGCGAGTCTCGACAATCTTATCCTCGTTTCGCAGCCGACGAGATTATTCATTAGCCATTAAAAACGGCGATTGAGCTTGTGTCGCGCCTAAAGGTTACATTTAGCGATGCACTGCGTGGTTAATCATGTCCTTTACCACCTGAGGCTATGTTGCAGAAAAGGAGAAAACTTTTAGTCGAAGGATTAGACACAGAAGGGAAAATCTCGAGACGTTCCCTTCTGTGTCTGTTCCTTCGACTAAAAGTTTCTTTATTTTTCTGCACCACAGTCTCAGGTGTTAAACAACATGATCAGCTACCACCAACTCGCCTGCGCAATCACAGTTTTTGCACTGCGTGGTCTGCAAGCTACAAATTACAACTAGACGGCTTAGAGGCGCTATTACGTTACATTCCTACAACAATACAAAACAAAATGTGTCGGAAATAAAATTAAAAATATTATTCTCAAGTAGTAAATATGATAACACGCACAATATGTTGTTCGATTAATGAGACTTGTTAAAATTAATGTTGCGAGCGGGGAATCTTATGCGTTTGTTTTTGTTACCAAAAATGACAAGATGCATTTTCAAAGGCCTCGAGAAATTCTATTGGTCATAAAACACACAAGAACAATAAAAGGCAACAATTTAGCAGCCAGCAGTGTCCGGAATTGCGACTGCGCAGGCCGCCAGAGCACGCTGGCGAGAAAGACCCACAGCCCAGCGCAGTCGGGCAACACTGACATACGCTCTCATACCAACGTTGCTCTAAACTGCCTGGTGATAAAAAAATGCAGAGCGGGAACAAATTGGCTTAGAAGGTCGAGGGGATGAATCATACTTTTGGTTTTTGGGCTAGGTGGCACAAGCTACCGTCTCTTATCAAAGGGAAATTGCGCATCCACCCATCCAACCAGGGACGCAGGCTTAAACTCGCCCTGTACGAGCCTCCAGCTCGAAATGTCTGTACTCCGTTTCACCTAATATCCGGCCGGAGAGGATGCTAGAAGCCATCATAGCCAGTCGAAGGCCCTGTAAATGGCCAGTGACCTACGAGAGGAAAGCGTAGTCACGTACTGCGTTCACAGAACTGGATTGGCTGTGATGGTTCGTAGCGTCCGCTGCGGCAGGACGTGAGGTGAAACAGAGTGTCGGTTTTTCCATCCTCCCTGGAGCTGGACTACACGCGCGCACATACCTCTAGTGTACAAGCAACGAGCATCATAAGCTTCGTCAGAAGCAACAAATACAGACAATGCGACCAGGGTAGCACTAACCCGTTGACTGCTCCACCACCTCACATTGTACTCGACCATTGAAAGGCAGTCATTTGCCGCAGACCGCCTCAGCATTTAATACTTTTACACCGAAGCTGTTTGTGGCTAGGGTTCTGTGGATTTTTCGTGTGCAGTGACATGGCCTCCGTTATACTGACAAAACCTGGCAGATCGCCACGAGAAGCGGCCGCCGAAACAGAAAAGTTGGAGCGGAAATAACGGATGAGAGGAGAGCCACGTGACGGGCGCGCCGTTGCGGCGAGACGCCGCAACACACTTTTTCGACCGATGGAATATCCGCTCGAAGTTCGAAGTTTTTATTCGAAGTATTTCAAGTTAATAACGAAACTATACTGCGTTTCAGATTAACCCCAGACGCAGCCGATGCATACAAGCGCGAGCTCCGGGCATTGAGCCTCCTTACCAAGCACGCGCGCTCGTGCAGCGCAAGCACTGGTCGGGGCCACATGCTCGCGCTTGTACCATCGGCTGTCTCCACATAAACTGAAACAAAGTATAAAGCGTTGACGAACGCGCGTGCAAGATGCCATTTGTTTTAGGCTTTTGCTTTAGAACAGTTACTGCAGCAGACGCCGGCACCTGCGGCGCGTGGAACACGATTCCCCGCCTTCTTATTCATGCTTGGGTAATTTAGCAATACGTCCGTCCTTTCAGTAGATTACTTATCAATAGGCACCATTTTCAAGTATCAGTCGTCTCTCAGGGAATAAAGGTTTCTCAAAGATTTGCCGCAGAGCGACCCGTATTGGCCATGTCAACGCTCGCACCGGCCTCTCTTTATCGTCGTTCCAAGCCGCTTGCGTGCCTAGTTTCCTTTCTTTCCGCTCTCCCGGGATGGCAGTCCCGTCGCACGCGTCTACTTTCCGCCAGTTGGCGGTCCCGCGTAGCGCGTGTCTAGTTTCCTCCGGCTCATTGGGGTGGGTTTGTTTCGTATCCTAAACAGCTTCGCTGGTCATCCACCTATCACAGAGTGGAATGGCTCATGATTTTTTACAAGTATGATGCCTTTTCTTTTTAACACTTCGCAACAACAAAAACAATATGGGTGATTTTATCTCAAATCGGGCAGGCTAAAAGAGTCTAATTTTTTTAATTTAGACGAAAAAAAAAATCAGCAGAACCCATCCTTTGGGAATGATTATCTACGTTAATGCGAATAGCATCAAACGGTGCGGAGTTATGCGCGTTCGTCAGGTGGCCGGCACACTCTAGATACGCCAGCCCACTCTTGAGGCGATTCTAAATTTGTTGACACTTTCACAGCCCTGCGCACGATCTCCGCGGCCTAGCACGTGCGTTTGTGTCACTTAGGAAGGCGAGCAAAGCACGCGCCATACGCACAAACACTCAAAATGGTACCGACCAGACTTTCTGGCGTCTCAGCTAGTCTCAACCAACGGTACTCTAAACGGTTGTTTATATCTTTACCATAGGACGCGCTTTACAGCGCTGTCACAGCTACCGGTGCGCGCGCGTTCAATGCACGAGGGCTCATTCCGCTCTCGTGAGGCTGAGCACGGCCGCTACATCACCCTCACCCGAGCGCGGGAGAGGGTGAGCTAGCGGCCAGTGCTCAGCCTCACGAGAGCGGAATGAGCCCTCGTGCATGGAACGCGCGCGCACCGGTAGCTGTGACAGCAATGTAAGCGCGTCCTATGGTAAAGATATAAACAACCGTTTAGAGTGCGTTGAATGACTGCCTTCATAGCTCTGTGGTTAGCGCGTCTGCCTGCTGATCAAAGGGTCAACGGTTCGAATCCCAGCCGGTGCCGGTCTTTTTGATTTATTTATCGACCCGCGGCGTAAGAGGTTAGATAGCCAGATAGATAGATAGATACATAGACAAAAAGTGCGTGAAGTATCCAAAGAATGCTATTCGCGTTAATATCTGTCATTTCTCAAATGAAGGAGAGCGCAAACCGCATGTTTTCCAGATTTTTGTTCTCGAGTTATGAAGCCTATGGACCATTTGCTATATTACCCAAGCATCAAGGAGAATGCAAGGATTGGTGTTCCACGCGCCACACGCGCACGCCTTCCCCGTATAAAAGATTCGAAGTAAATAACCAAAATAAAGCGTTGACGAACGCGCGTGCAAGATACAATTTGTTTTAGGTTTTTGCTTTGGAAAATTTCCTGCTGCTGAGGCCAGCACGTGCGGCGCGTGGAACACCAATCCCTGCATTCTAATTGATGCTTGAGTAATACAGCAATAGGTCTATTCTAACTAAACAGAGGCTGAAATAACATTCTTGTCGGTATACAAAGAAGAAGATCAAAGGGCAGCGGCTCACGCGAAGGGGGCCATTGAGTCAGTAAAAGAAAAGAAGATTCCCAACCAAGTCGGTTGTCCTGTCTTTCACAAATCGACCTCACAAGGTCACCGGCAAAGTCATCAGTCGACGAATAGATCGCTTCAATGTGCAACACGCAGTGGCAGGAACTACCGGAAGTGTTTTTGCCTGTCGTCGCAGGTCGCGTGTTTGACACCCTCTGCTAGCGCTAGTGTTTTCCTCACACCCTTTTATCATTTTATCGTCATTTAATTAGTACTTTAAAGATACTTTGACGTATTCAAATAGTTTTTAGGATTTTGATTGTTTTCTAAAAAAATGTCAAACTCGTCACTCAGGTCGATTTTTGGTCAAATTTGATAAGTCATTACTTTGTCTGTACTTAAGGTAAAATTTCTCTGCACTGTAGAAAGCCCAAAGCAAGCCCATTATAGATATAATAATATCATTATAATTTGTTGACTAGCCGCTCCGCTACCTTCACGTAAACGTTGTGAGAAATAACAAATGTTGAAAGTTTGAAATCGATTTTCTCAAAAACACAATTTTTGTAAATATTTATTTTTTACATTATTTTAGATATATTAGTGGACTACAAAAAAATACAACCAAGAAATGTAATATTTTGGTTCTATGTCCTCTATTTGAGCCGCAATCGCGTGAAATGTCAGCTCATTTGTCTAAAATACAGCAGCCTTACCGGCATTGTGTGCATCTACGATTTCGAAAATATGTTTTTATTTTTGTTTACGTTTTCAAAAAAAAAGTAAAGTAGGCGAACATGTGATATTCATTGTAATTTTAAACTCGAAATAAGAAAGAAACCACATAAGGACACGACGCAACAATGAGTAACAAGCAGGCTTGTACAAGATACTCACTAAAAGTATTTAAGTTAAGTTACTGAGTACCACGAAAAATAGTAACTGAGTAGAGTACTAAAGTCTCAAATTTGTAAAGTAATTGAGTAAAGTACAAGATGCTCCAAGAAAGTTCCTCGATATTTTCAAGATACTCTTAAGTTACAATTTTCTCTGAAATTCATTGTCAAGCACAACCGGATGACTACGTTGACGTTGACTACACCTCTACATCAGTGAAGGGGAAAGGCGCCAACGAGGCGGCGTCTCACCCTTTCCTCTCGTACCAAATTCTGTAAACAACTTTTTTTTCTTCTTCTTTTATACCCTTGCTATGGCGAGAACATAGGCGACGGCAGCGCGGGGCCCGTTCGCTTGCGGAGGGAGTTTCTACACAGAGGCTCGCCTCCGACGCTCCCCTCGTGTTCATTTCCGCTTCCCCTTTTCGCTTTTCTTGGGTGTAAAAGAGCCCAGTGAAACGAACGCGCGGTGTGTGCGACTGCGCGCTGATGCAAAGGCATCTCTGAAGCTGGAAGGCTTTCGTTTATAAGCTTTCACTCCGTAACATAGAAAAATAAACTCCGGTTTGCTATCGACTCTTACCAGACACATGTAGAACCCACCCTCTCTCCGACACAGGTGCCCTCCCTCTGGCTTGTAGCCTTGTACACATCTTATCACATCTTCAGAATCTCTGTTGCTCTTGGGCTTGGCCACAAACAAACTGTAAGAAAATATGCTTTGACGTTTCGCCCAGTTAGAAGACACGAAACGCGTCCGCTCGGCTTGAGGCTGCGACAGCTGCTTCTCCGAGTCACCTCTTTCAGCAGAAGCACGGAAGTGCACTGTATTACCTGGCACGAAATGTATCTGCAATGGCAGGGCGCCTGACCAAAATAACTGGAGTTCAATATTCTCCAAGCTTACGGCCTCTCAAGAAAATAAAAAAATAGAAAGTAACTCAAAATTAACTTTAAAATGAGCACAAGTTACTTGAAAAAAGTATTTAAGTTAGAGTACTAAATACTGACGCTCGAAAGTATTTGCAAGATACCAAGTTACTCACAAAAGTGTTTAAGATACAGTAACTTGAGCAGAGTATTTAAGTTACGTACAAGTCTGGTAACAAGCATATACAAATCGAAAGGCAACGCAACATGTACAAAATTGTTTATATATAGAAAGATTCAAAGTAAACGAGGGTGAATACTCATTATACAACTTATTACGACTGAATAATGAATTCTCACACCATTCAAATCTGTACCAGGGGCATTCATAAAGTTCGTATTATCGGCACAAAAAAATAAAAAAAATAGAACAAAACAGTTATCAACCTGAGCGTGCGTCCCTCTAGTTTCCGCACAGTATAAAAATCGCATGTTATAGTAGCTCGGAACGCCGCTAGGGAGTCGAAACATAAATGACACCGCCCGTCGGTGCCAAGCACATGCAGTGATCCGGGTTTTTTTTAATTTGAAGGGAAGCAATGCCAAGGATATTAATTCCAATCTGGGAGCGTTGTTCCGGGACAACGCCCAGTTTCTGACACTTTGGTTAAAGAACGCAGACGCTTCCAGTGTTGCCAAATAAGAGGAAAGCATTTCAAGGACGGCGACCAAGTCATTGCTGAAGTGGAGCGATTACTGAACACTCAAAACGAGGAGTTCTATAACAATGGCTTCCGGCATGTGGTGCACCGCTGGAAAAACTGGGTAACTTTTGGTGGCGAACAAGTAGAGAAAGTCTCAACTCCTACTCGAGTTTGATTGCTGAATCTCTATTCCTTCGTGTTAATAATACGAACTTTATGAACGCCCCTCGTACATAAATTTCCTAAAATTTATTTAACTAGTTTCAAAAGTGGACAAAAAATGCATTCCCCGCTTCATCAGACGCGCCCAGCGAAGAGCCATATGGCTCGAGAGAGCGCACGTGAAGTCAACGTGCCGTCATCTTGCACTTCAATTTTGCTAAAAATTGGAGTGTCGTGAACCAGCGCGCGGTGAAAGGACATCACTGGAAGAGCAAGTTGGTTTCCATCTTTACCTGCGGGGCTACATAGTGAGCGACGACATCGTTCGTGACTCGTCCCTCGCGCTCTTTGCGCTCAACGTCGTTGAATGGCGGATGGAGGAACTATTGCCTATTTTCACGCAACTCCTTTATATTTCAGACGGTGCTCCAAGCCAGTTCAAAAACACGCACCAGGTGTACGAATTAAAAAAAAAGGAATCTCGTCACCAAGTGGATATTCTCCGCATCAGGGCACGGGAAAAGCTCATCGTGATGGAGTGGGCGGCGTGCTCAAGCACCAGGCATCCATGTATGACTTGATAACTACAGAATTGTACTCCAGAACGAACGCGCAAAGCTTCGTTGAGGCACTCAGACCGAAAGTCAAAGGGATTGTTCTTCTCTCAATCGCCAAAGAGAAGCTCACGCGTTTCCGGGAGCTCAAGGAAAAAAAGTGGGAGGATGTAAACCCACCAAGAGGCATCCTCATACTTGTGGAGGAAGACACTGGAGGAAGGCGCCTTAAACGTTGCCCTAGAAAAGATCTGCGAAAGCACAGCGTAGCTGCATACAGGTGTCAAGGCATGCACGTACCGCTTTATGTCCCGAAATTTAGAAAATCATCAGTGAGTGTTGTGCCGGCATGTTCAAAACTGCAAGTGTGAACTCCGTGGCTCCTACACAGTGTGAAAATGAATTTACAGTTACGTCGAACTAGTAAAAAAAAATCAGCAGAACCCATCCTTTGGGAATGATTATCTACGTTAATGCGAATAGCATCAAACGGTGCGGAGTTATGCGCGTTCGTCAGATGGCCGGCACACTCTAGATACGCCAGCCCACTCTTGAGGCGATTCTAAATTTGTTGACACTTTCACAGCCCTGCGCACGATCTCCGCAGCCCAGCACGTGCGTTTGTGTCACTTAGGAAGGCGAGCAAAGCACGCGCCATACGCACAAACACTCAAAATGGTACCGACCAGACTTTCTGGCGTCTCAGCTAGTCTCAACCAACGGTACTCTAAACGGTTGTTTATATCTTTACCATAGGACGCTTTACAGCGCTGTCACAGCTCCCGGTGCGCGCGCGTTCCATGCACGAGGGCTCATTCCGCTCTCGTGAGGGCTGAGCACGGCCGCTACATCACCCTCTCCCGAGCGCGGGAGAGGGTGAGCAGAGGCCGTGCTAAGCCTCACGAGAGCGGAATGAGCCCTCGTGCATGGAACGCGCGCGATGGTAAAGATATAAACAGGTGTTTAGAGTGCGTTGAATGACTGCCTTCATAGCTCTGTTTTAACGATTCTCACCGCCTCTCCAAACCTTACAGGCGACGTTTTATCGTCGCCTTCACTAACGTTGTCAATATATTATTGTACATGTTCAAGTGAAATGTATCGTGAATTGTAAATCTTTGTTCACTGTCAAAATCTTGCAATAAAGAAAAAAAAACTGCCTTCATAGCTCTGTGGTTAGCGCGTCTGCCTGCTGATCAAAGGGTCAACGGTTCGAATCCCGCCGGCGCCGGTCTTTTTTTATTTATTTATCGACCCGCGGCGTAAGAGGTTAGATAGCAAGATAGATAGATAGATAGATAGATAGATACATAGACGAAAAGTGCGTGAAGTATCCAAAGAATGCTATTCGCATTAAAATGTCCTGACTTCGGAAAATGTGTCATCTATGCTTTTGTGTTTTTTACTGGTTCTGCGCGCGCGTTTCTGCGTTACTGAGGTGCACAAACTGTGCAGTCAACCGTCGGCGATCAGCATGTTGTGGGGATAACAAAACCCGGCGCATATTTCCCGAAGATTTATGTACAAGATTTGAATAATGTGAGAATGTATCATTCGATCGTAATAGGCTGGGTAATGAGTAGCCACCCTCGTTTACTTTGAACCGTTCTATATAGAAACAATTCTTGTCATGTTGCGTTGCCTTTTGATTTGTATATACTTGTTACTCATTGTTTTGTAGTGTACATATGCGGTTGCTCTCTTATTTCAAGTTTTAAATTACAACGAATATCACAAGTTCGCCTACTTTACGTTCCTTTTTCAAAATGAAAACAAACATAAAAACCCATTTTCGAAATCGTAGAGGCACACAATGCCGGTTTGAAGTTTGTTTGTGAAAGTTTGAGGTCGAATATCTCGAAAACCCGAATTTTTGTAAATCTTTATTGTTTTAAATATTTTAGATTTAATAGTCGACTACAAGCAAAAACAATCTAGAAATGTAATATTTTAGTTGTATGTCCTCTATTTGAGCCGCAATCGCGTGGAATGTGAGCTCAATTAACACTAAATGAGCACACATTTCACGTGATTGCGGCTCAAGTAGAGGACATACAAACAAGATATTACATTTTTAGATTGTTTTTTCCAGTAGTCAACTATTATATCTAAAATAACTTAAAAAAGAAAAATGTACAAAAATAGGGTTTTTGAGAAAATCTATCTCAAAGTATCAACATTTGTTATTTTTCACAACATTTACGTGAAGGTATATTATAGCGGAGGCGGCTACTTAGCAGATCATAATTATATTATTATATCTATACTAGGCATGCTTATGACTTTCAATAGAGCTAAGAAAGAAAATGTGCCTTAAGTACGAACAAAGTAATGACCTGTCAAATTTGACCAAACATCGACCTGAGTGACGAGTTTGACATTTGTTTTAGGAAACAATAAAATTTCTAAAAATATTTCAATACGTCAAGGTGTCTTCATAGTACCTATTAAATGAAGGACAAAAGTTAAAAGTGTGTAGAAAAAACACTACGTCAGCAGAGGTTTTCAAACCGCGACCTGCGACGGCGGGCAAAACACTAGTTTTGCCACTTTGCTTCGTAAATCGAGAACGAAAAATCTGGGGAACATGCGGTTTGCGCCCTCCTTCATTCGAGAAATGCCCCAAAACATGTATGTTTTTCGTCAAAATTTAAAATTAGACCCTTTGGCCTGCCCGATTTGAGATGAAACCACCCGGTATGAATACCGCAATTTCTCGAGGTTTAAAATATTTAGCTTTTAATAAAAGAGCAGAATTTTAGTGCAGCCTTGATTTTATATAAATTATAATTAGTAACCCAATCTACGCGGTTCGAGGCTTGGCAACAGTGTGCCGCAAATGTGCGTAAAATAATTAGCGCCCTACGCATTTTGAAGCCGAACTACCGTGCAATAAAAAACAACTCTGGCGTTTGCCCTGCAGTACTATGCAGTTCATCGCCTACCTCTAGTTGGCCATGAAAGACCTATAAAGCCGGCCGTGATTTTTACAGTGAACAAAGATTCACAATGCACGATCCATTTCGCTTGAGCATGTACAATAATATATTGACGACGTTAGTGAAGATGACGATAAAACGCTGCCTGCAAGGTTTTGAGGGGCGGCGAGAATTGTTAAAATTCTCCGATGATCGACAGCTTCAAAAAGGTCGGCAACCACTCCAGTTCGCAGACATATTTTGTGGTACATAGCTGCTATCAGGTTTACATTTTCAATGAAATAAGACCGTATGCCCTGCGCGGATAACAAATTGAGTATCCGCATCCGATCCGCATCCGCATACTTTGTATCTGTATCCGGACCGCATCCGCAAAATGTGGAGCCACGTCGATATTCTTGCTAACCACCAGAGGTTACGATTACATTTAGACTAGCAAAACCAGCGGAAATCCCGCCGACCGCGTCCTTCCCCGCCGCACGCGGAATCGGAAGTCTGAACGCCTCAGAAAAAAGGTCATAAAAAATTAAAAAAAGCTCGGAAAGAGAGTGGAGAAGCAGTGGTAGGAAGACAAAATGCCTTCTGTGATGTTACCGAGCGCATGCGGCCGCCTCGAGTCTCACGGTGTTTCTTGTCAGCCAGCGGGCAGATGCGCCGGTAAGTCAGAGTCCAAGGCCTGATCGGATCGACTAACGTGTTGTTCGAGAAAGATCGCGCGGCCTGCAGCGCCCAAAAATATTTATTAAAATAAAACTTTTTTTTCTTTGCTTGGGGTGGCTACAGAGGTTGGCGTGCGGCAGCCGCTGACATTGCTGGCGCCCTGGTGTCGCAACTGGACGAATATGATCTAACAGGCTTTCTTGGCTAGAACTCTGAGCACACAAAAAAGAAACTGGCAATTTAAGGGCTGCCTATGTGCGTGCGCCGCTGATTCTGAAACTTTGCAAACCAGTGGCGCCACAGGGTCGCGCTCGCTGTCAAAGCACTTCTTTTGTTTTTGGTATCATGACCACACCACTATCTGCGGAGAGGGGAGGTTTCTGCTACTTTCTTGTGACTTGTTCGTTTAAGGTTTTCTTTGCCCGGGAACGTTTTCCGCTCTTTCCCTGCCAAAGAACTAGCTTTTTAGGGACGATTGATGCCCTGCATTCTTTACTTTTACTTTTTCTATAGATAGCATTTTTGACGAGATGAAATGCGCTAACTGAAGCGACCTTCAGGAAGAATCAAGATCTTTCCTAGGATCCCTATCGTTTCTTCAAAACGCGTTTTGTTTAAAATACGTTTCGTGGACAAATTTTCACGAACATACATTTCATGGACAAACGGTTCGTCGACGCTGTACGTTTTGCGGGCACATGCCCCTGCGACGTTTTGTCGACAACGTATTTCTTCACTAAGCCGCTAAAACTAGCGCGCGATTCACTAAGTCGTGCTTAACCAAACCATGTCCTCCTCCCCCTGTGATCCAGGCAAGAAGCAAAAGGTTTGTTACGAAAATAGCAGGGTTGAGTGCCACGAAACGTCTCAGGTTTTTTGATGAAACGAACACGGGAAGCCTTTCGATCAAACGTCGCATGTCGACGAAACGATCTGTAGATGAAACGTCAGTCGACGGACTGAATGCCACCGGGCAAAAATTTAGATCCGGATCCGCGGATATCCCCATCCGCAGCCCCTGACATCCGCATCCGATCCGCAATCCGCCAAAATCCGTCTAATTTTTATCCACATCCGCCAGTTTACTGCGGATATCCGCGGATAATCCGCGGATATGCAGGGCTCTGCGTATAGGGACGGGCATCTAGATCCGCATGACGAACTGCCATCCTACATCTCCAAATAGCATGCAGGCCCAGTAAAAATACGAGGTCATATGGGAAAGGTGTCCCTTCCACAAACAAGTAACGTATTCCATGAGCCGTGAGCGGTAGCTCTTTTTGAGAGTGCGTTGGAGCACATCCCAGAACAGGATCGCATCCCAGCAGTCCAGAAACACGTGCGCCACGGTATCTGGTCTCTTGCACAAAAAACAATCCCGCCCCATGGTACAAACATGCCCTTTTTCGCTAACCATGTCTTTACTGGCAGCGTGTTGGTATGTAGTTTAAAATAAAGGTTTTCACAGATCCGGGAACTAGCATTCTTTTCACGCGGGAAAGCATATCACGGTCAGTACTGTCGGAGAACAAAGAGCAATACAGTGGGACGGGAAACAGGCATTCAACACGACCTCGAGTCAGTCGCTTTCGTGTGACAGAGTTAAAGTACTCTCTTGAAAATAAGAAATTGGTATGCACAAACAACCTCTCTAAGAAAGCCCGTTACTTTGCCTTCCCATGTGTCACACGTCGAAACAATGAACTTGGGTAGCTCTCTGAACAACCGTACTTGGATGACAGTTCTCAGAAACGGTTCAGCCAGGTTTCGCATAAAGAAAAACAGCGGAACCAGTGTGGCTCGTGTACGCCAGTAGCGACGTCAAAAACGTTTATTGCACGCACCGTGAGGCCTTATATACAGTATGCCCCAGCGGCGCAGCTGCCGTGCCGATGACAAGGCTGATTTGGTATCAGCTAGTTGCGCTGTGCTACATCTTCCCTCTTTCAAACAAAATAAAATTAACCGAAAAGAGAAAAAACATATATATAAAAAATGAAGGATTAGAAGATATTACGTTTGCACTATCGAGCTTAAAGTTCTTGGTCTTGGGTTTCGGCGGGGCTCCGCCGTTGTCTTGAACTCCTCCTGAGCTCCTGGGTTGGAGGGTCTTGTGATGGTGGGGCTCCCGTCGAGGGTTTTTTCCTGATCTCGCGGCCAGTGGATTCAGCAGCCGCAGTAGTGACAAGCTACTGTTGCCGCGGCGGCAATTCAGCAGCCGCCGTGGTAATGAGCTGCTGCTGCCGAGGCGGCAACCCGCGCAGGTGCTCTCTCGTTCTGCGTAGCACCACGCCCGTCACCAGTTTCGATCACAAAGGAGCGGGGAGGCCCTGCACGCCTCATGACGACTGCTGGAGACCACGTGCGTGAAATGGTGTCAAATGTAGACGCCTGCTGACCATCTTGCAGTTCCGGAAGGGTCTTTGTTCTGTTGTAGAAGGTCCGCTGCCTTGCTGTGGACTTCTCGTAGTCGGCTGTGCACCTCCTTGGGTGGTACAATGGCAGGTTCCAGGCAGCAGTCGGGAACCGGAAGCAGTGTGCGTGTCAAACGACCCATTAGCCTCTGTACTGGTGACTTGAGCAGGTTATCGCTTGGGCTTTTGCTCCATTTCAGGAGGGCGCTGCAGAAGTCTAGAGTGTTGTAGGAGCACCTCGTTAGCAGTTTCTTTGCCTCTTGTATGGCTCGCTCAACCATTCCGTTGGAGCGAGGGTGGTGAAGGCTTGACATGCAGTGAATGATTCGAAACTTACTCACAAAGTCCTTGAAGCTGTAACTAGTGAAGGAGGGCCCGTCGTCGCTGCGCAGTTTGGCTCGTATCCCATGAGTAGCGAAGAATTCTGCACAGGCGGATACCACTGAAGCTGCCGTGGACTGTCGCAGTTCCTTCATCTCAAAAAAGAAAAAGTAGAACTCAAAGATTATCAAAAAGTCCGATTGTTGTGGTAGAACAAGTCTAGCCCCAGCAGCTGCCACGGTAGGTTGAGTAGTTCATGGCTCACTAATGGTAATCTTGCGTTTCTGGGCTTATGTTTTGTGCAGACCTCACATGACTTTGCAAAAGCTCTAATGTCGCATGACATGGTCGGCCAATACATCACTTCTCTGGCGCGCATCTTCATTTTTGCTTCACTTCCATGTGCGGCATGCAAAAATTCCAAAATCTCTGGTCCTCTTGGCCTCTGAAATTACTACTTTGTTACTCCTGAAGACCAGCCCATCTTCCACGTGCATCTCGTCTCTGTAGTTCTAGTAGGTTCGAATTTCCTCCGGAATGTCTTGTTTCTCAGCTGAACGGGATGCTGATGCATAGTCTCGGAGCTGGATGAAAGCCGCGTCGTTTTCTGTCGCCTGGAGGATGTCTAGCAGCCGTGCATCTGAAACTGACAGCGTGGAAGCAATGTTTACTTGAAACTGGTCGCTTGCGTCTTTTAGCATAGTTTTGGTTGGGAACCTTGACAACGCGTCCGCTAGAAAAGGTTCCTTCCCTGGCTTGTACTGCACGGTAATAGGGTATCGCTGAAGCACTAGCCTCATCCTTTGTACGCGGAGCGGGGAGTCACAGAGGCGTTTCCTGAATATTGCTTCCAGTGGCTTATGATCCGATTCAACAGTCACAAATGAGTGCCCTAAAAATATAATTTTTAAACTTGCTGCATCTGTGTACTTTAGCGAGCGCCTCTTTTTCAATCTGGGCATATTTTTGTTGAGTCTCGGTGAGGGAGCGTGACGAGTAGGCAAAGGGATGTCCGTTCTGAACAATCACCGCCCCGACGCCGGTTTGGCTGGCTTCCACTGACTACGTGACTGGTTTACCTTGCTCAAAATACGCAAGTACCGGCGCCTTGATAACCGACTCTCTGAGCGTTTTAAAACTGCTTTGTTGGCGCTCAGTCCAAACCCAAGCGATATCTTTTTTCAACCGCTCGCGTAATGGTGCTGAGAGAGCAGACATATTTGGTATGAATCTCGCGACAAAGTTCGTCACGCGAAGAAATATTTGTAATTCCTTACGGTCTCTGGGCTCCGGAACAGCAAGGATGTTCTTGACTCGTTCTGGGTCTAGGCTCAGACCTTCAGTCGTCAAAATGTGGCCTAGGTACCGTACTTTGTCCTGCAGAAAACAACACTTTTTTAGATTAAACTTGAGATCGTGTTCTCACAGCGTTCCAGTAAGTTCTTCAGGTTCGCGTCATGTTCTTGTATCCTGGTTCCCTAAACTAAAATGTCGTCCATGACGACTGCTACGTTTTTTAGTCTCTCAAGGACACCGTGCATTGCGCGCTGGATTACTTCTGGGGCCATGGGCGTACCAACCGGGGGGGGGGGGAGAAGGGCACGGGGCGCTTGCCCCCCCCTTAGTTCTCAGAGTGGGGGGCAAGGCATGTATGCATGTATTTTGCCCCCCCCCCCGAAACAGCCACCACTGGGCAGGGCAAACACTGTCCGGCGGCACCCGAGGGATACCAAGGGCACCACCCCCGGCCTTGCGGATGAGGGGGGTGTGTCTGGCTTGCCCCCCCCCCCCCCCCCCTCAAAAGCAAGTTGGTACGCCATTGTCTGGGGCTGTGGAAATTCCGAACGGCATGCGCAGAAACCTGTATCTGCCATAAGGGGTGCTCATGGTACAGATGTGCGAACTTGCGTCTGACAACTTTATTTGCCAGAAGCCCGATGACGCGTCCAATGTCGAAAAACTTGTCGCCGTGCAGATGTGGAGCTACATCTTCTAGCGTCGGCATGGGATAATGTTCGCGTAATAGACGTTTGTAAAGATCGGATGGGTCCAAACAAATTCTGACCTTATCTTTCTTTACGACGACCACCATGTGACTCAACCATTCCGTTGGTTCGCTCACCTTAGTGACGACTTGATCTGCTTCCATGCGGTCCAACTCTGCCTAGACTCTATGCTGGAGGGCCACAGGTATTCGTCTTGCTGCCTTGACGGTGCCCTTGGATCCTGCTTGTAGCTTCATACCGTAGACAACACTCGTCAGCTGGCCGAGCCCTTGAAGAACTGCTTCAAAAGGTCCTGCTGCACCGTATAGCTCAGCGGTGCTCACACCTGCAAAGCCAGTATTCAGTCCGAGGCGTTCCGCTACACTGCCACTCAAGATGACTGGAACCTTTTGGCGTACAACAAAAAATCCAGCGTGACATTTCTTGTCTTGATTACGTAGAACGAGGCAAATTCTTTCTGGTGCCATTTTTGCATGTCCGAAGAACGTGTTCAGGGTGACGCTACACTTTACTGTTGGCTTCGTCTTAACTTGGCCTAGTGTGGCCCTGGAGATGACACACCAATTGGCTCCGGTATCTATTTTGCAATGAACGGGAATGCCCTGTAGCGTCACCGCAGCCGTCCATAGATCCTCGCGAGATACAGCACCGACAGTTATCACTTCCAAGAAGTATATCTCGTCATCGCTAGCCGCAGCCTCGTGTACTTGCTGTACGGGGGCCCTTTTTTGCCCTGACTTGCAAACTTTCGCGATATGATTAAGGCTTCCGCACTTGTTGCATTTCTTTCCAGTTGCGACGCAAACCTTACTTCTGTGCTTCGTAAAGCCATACTTTTTGGCACGATGATCTAATTTCTTGCACTAAGTTGACTTCTTTTTCGCTTTCCTTTGCTCCGCTTTGTATTGTATTGCACCGTTCTTCGCCCTGTTCCCAGGCTCTATATCTTTCCACTGCTTTGGTGTGTGACGGGTTGTCGGAGATGAGCTTTTGCCAGACGTTTCTTGTCCCGAAAACCCAGAGTGATTCTACTTCTACGTAGACGTTCCTCAAGATCCTCAAACTCGCAGTTGTCTGCCAAAATACGAATGTCAGTTAACCATTCGTTGAAAGGTTTCTTTCTGGTCCCTCGTACAATTAACACAAACTCGTTGTAAGTTAGGTTTCTAGCTGGCTTGAAGAAGCTATCAAGCTTCTCAATGATAGTCTCAATGACGTCTTGTCACTCCTCTTGGTTTACAAACGTAAAAAATTATGGTGGCTCAGCTCGGCTATGCCAGGATGTACGTAGCGTGAGCTTATGCGCAAAATGAAGTCGTTATCAAGCGGCTCCGGTGCAGCGTCAGACTAGCTGCTGCACAGCCGAGGGCGCCAGTTGGGCGCGCGGCGGCGCCTGTGCGTCTGCCGCGGCTATGATGTTGCTCCTCTGGATACGCACACCGACGAAGCGGTTGCGGCGGCGGCGGAGCGCGCGGCGGCGGCTTCGCGTGGCTCTCATAATGAGCCGTGCTAATTACGCGAGCGCTGCTCGGCATGCAAACGCGCGGCGGCGGTGAGGAGCCACCGCCGCCGCGCGTGGCTCGCGCGTAGCGCGTGGCCGCGCCTGGCGCGTGGCTTTTATAATGAGCACGGCTCATTGCGAGAGCCGCGGAAACCTGCTCAACCTCGGCCAGTGTGGCTAACGCTACAAAATACTGAACGATTTCCTGCATCTTCCCCGTTTATCATTAACAGGGTCGCCGCCTGGACTTTTTCGGTTGATTGCTGAGGAGGGTTGCCGTAGAAAGCAGCGCTGAAACTCGCATTTTCAGGTTATTCAGTTCCGCCACAGGTCTCCCGACGTGTCCGGGGTTTCGGGGGCTGCAGCAGCGTTGTACAGGCGCAGCACGATGGCCTGCTGCGAAGACGTCATCGTTCGGGTGGTGTGGCTGTCGCCTACTTTCCGTCGCTCGGTGGCTGCTTCATTGATCCGCGGCGCTCGGGCGATTAAGCACTTCTGACACCATGCGAGCGCGTACGCAAGTAGCAGGGGTCAGCAGCATTTATTGACGCACCGTAGGAGGCCTCGCCTACGGTATGCCCCTAACGACGCAGCTGCCGTGCCGATGACAAGGCTGATTTGGCATCAGCTCGTGACGCTGTGCTGCAAGCAGCTGTCGTATGAACAAATACGACAAACTAAAATCCACCCGACTTCACGCGGCGAAAAATGTTATCTCGTCTCGTTCTTTCTCACATAGACTTCCATATACAGTCGCCGCGGGAGTTAATAGCTCCACGCG
>JAZHYW010000093.1:0-28819 GCA_037355805.1 Ixodes ricinus
AGAGAACTGAATTAGCTCCCAAAAGTAGTTTAAAACTGCAACTTCCTGTTGATATCTTAGAGTTCTTTCGCAATATACTTGTTCATGAGACCCCTCCGTTTCCTGGGTGACATATCCAAGGGTGCTTGCCTGATGTATATGTCGAAGACATCTGAAAATGTAAAGAACGTGAAAATTATTCATACGCACCGCTGTGAAGTCATACCTGTTTATATCAAACTCGCAAAAAACCGTCTACCAGTTCGATGTAGTAAGTAATTTTATATAAAAACTGTAATGAATTTGACATCAAACAAGCACGCCACATTTAGAAAAGTTGTTTACTCTTGAAGTTGCGTCTGTACGTCACGAGGGATGGTGTACGCGGCTGTTTAGTGGCCGCTTCTTCGTTTTTCAAGGTCTTACCGGCTCACCCTCTCCCCGCTTCCTACGCAAAAGAAAATTTATATTTTCTTCTGCGCGGTTTACGGGGTTGCCCAAAGAAAAAAAAACGCCAGCTTTCTCTGCAAGCTGGCTTTCCCCCAATGTGATCCCCGCGTCAGGGGAAAGCCAGCTTGGAAAGCAAAATAGCGCTCTTGGCAGTTTGATCTTTTGGGAGATGCTGCAATTTACGCTCAATATAACCGCACTTTTTGCTATGCATTTTTATTGCAGCTACTAGTCTGTTCAAAAATAGCTCGATACAAGGTATAGTTTGAATTAATCGGGATCGACTGTAGCCCTATATAGAAAAAACACATCGAAATCACATGTTAATTTGTTGCAACATTGTACTTATTAACCCAGGCAGCACACTTTCTTGGGCCAGCTTGGGCCAACAGTAGCGCTTGATAGTAGTAAGCGGGCCCAGCATCGCCAAGGAATACGATCGTCCGCCAGCCCGGCACTTCATTGTATTTCCTGGCCCAAGGTTTTCATGCTACAGCCTTGGAAGGGCTTCCTGGCTGGAGCTCGCATTTCCCGGCCAGGGCCGGCCGATATAGACAGACCACTGCCAGTAAATGCGGGTGCTCGGGCTGGAGCTCGCATTTTCCCGGCCAGGGCCGGGCCGATATGAGACAGCATCCACTGCCAGGAAGCACGTTTCCTTGGCTGGAGCTCGCATTTTCCCCGGCCAGGGCCGGCTGGAGATGGACCGGCCACTGCCAGCGGTAATGTGTAGCTGCCCTGGGGATTCACTGTGAGTTCCTGGCCCAACCGACCACAAGAAACAGCCAGCGTTTCGGCCATGTTGCCAGACCGCATATTTGTTGCTTCAAAGCAAAGTAGAAAACACACATGCTGCACCATCATCATCACCAAGACTGGCTCGCCCGTGAAGAGCCGCCCTGGTCCGAGTTCTTTTACCCATATAGCTTCAGAGGCCAATGTCGAGCTGAACATTCCCTGGCTGTTCTGAATGTTGAAGGAACGTTAAAACACCATTCAGAACGTTCTAGGAGACGTTCTATGTCTGTTCATTCCCTGCTAGCGTAAGCTTCTCAAACATTCTAGGAAGATTCGTTACGGCGAACATTCGTATGCACTATGTTCTCGGAACATTCGCCTTCGAGACATTCGTGTGAGCAACATTCTTGGAACGTCGCTTGCAAACATTCCTCGAATTTTCGCAGGTGAAGCCAACTTTACGCAGACGCTCACGCAATCTGTGGTTCGAAACACCATCCACTGTATGCTACTTCGTGCCAAAAATTTGCAAATTAAAGGGAGTTTCTGGAAACTTAGCATAAGAGATCAGTTTTATCTTATACTAGTCTGCCGAGGAATGTGATATAAGGTGTAGAAGAAAAGCAATGGTTTTCAAAACTTGATAACGAACTTGCCACTCACTGGTATGTAGAGGTTCAGTTTCGAATAGACCCGATTTTAGCATGTGTGTGGGTTATTACTTTAAAACGAAGGAGGTATATCTTGCAGTTGTGTGTGGGATGTATGTCACTCTCTGTTCTTAAGCTTGGAGTGAAGTAATCGGTTATGTGTGCGGTACATGTTGAATCAAAGAAGTTGACTGGGTAGAGTGCACATAGTACATGCTCAGGCTGGTGCCGCTGGGAAAGCGGGAATCTTGTGCTCTGCGCCTTCTAGACATATGTTTGATTAAAAGCTGGCTGATCGCCCTGTGAGGATCTTTACCATATCCATATACGTAGTACGGCTCATTGGTGTCTACGAAGCTCGCCATAGTGGTAAGCTTATGTACTTTTGAACATCCCCGGAATGTTCTCAGAGACGATTCTCGTGCAACGTCGGCGTTGGCTGACCACGGAGGCAGCCACGTGGCCTGGGCTGTATTTACCCCCGTATATCCAGGATTGGCTGACTCCGGAAACAGCCACCCTGGCTCCGGGCTGTATTTACGGGATGGAGCCCAGATTGGCTAGACGGGGGATTGCAGCTTACTGCCAATCTTGGCATGCCAGGTTGGATGCTAGCTGAAGCCTTGGTGCAAAACAAGCAATGGCCCAAAGAAAGTTTCCCTTGGCTGCCCAACCTGGCGCGAGCTAGAGCCGGGTGGTATTGTGCTACTTGGGATCCATCCACTATATGCCACTTCGTGCCAAAAAATTTGCAAACAAAAGGGAGTTTCTGGAAACTTAGCATAAGAGATCCAGTTTTTATCTTATGACGGTCTACCGAGGAATGTGATGTAAGGTGTAGAAGAGAAAGCAATGGTTTTCAAAACTTGATAACGAACTCTGCCACTCACTGGGTATGTAGAGGTGCAGTTTCCGAAGGAGACCCGGAGTGCCTAGCATGTGGGTGGGTTATTACTTTCAAAACGAAAAGGTTATATACACCGTTGCGTGTGGGATGCCATGTCTGTCTGTTCTTAAGCTCGGAGTGAGTAATCGGTTATGCGGGCGGTAAGCATGTTGAATCAAAGAAGTTGACGGGTAGGAGTACAGTTAGTACATGCTCAGGCTGGTGCGCTGGGAAAGCGGGAGTCTCGTGCCTGCGCCTTCTAGACACATGTTTGATTAAAAGCTATTGATCGCCCTGTGAGACTCTCTACCATATCCATATATGTAGTACGGCTCATTGGTGCTACGAAGCAAACCGTAATAGTAGAAGCTGTACTTTTGAACATCCCCGGAATGTTCTCAGAACATTCTCGTGCTACGTCGGGATTGGCTGACCTCGGAAGCGGCCACGTGGCTCCGGGCTGTATTTACCCTGTATATCCAGGATTGGCGGACCCGGAAACAGCCACCCCAGGCCAGGATGTATTTAGCAGGATGGAGCCCAGATTGGCTAGACGGGGAATTGCAACTTACTGCCAGTCTTGGGCATGCCAGGTTGGCTCTAGCTGAAGTCCTCGGTGCAAAACAACCATGGCCCAAGGAAAGTTTCCTTGGCTGCCCAACCTGGCGCGAGCTAGAGCCAGGGTATTGTGCTACTTGGGAAGGTGCCACTGAGAACAATTAGCAAGGATCCTATTCATAAATGAACCCAAAATAAGTGAGCCAAAATATTTGCCACCTTAAATCTGACCACCTTCTAGATGTCTACTCTGTTTCAAAATCGGCACAGCTAGCCTGCTCTGGGTACACTATGTTCACCCTAAATTGACAGTGCCTTTCACCGAAACAATCAAAGGCCTGTCTCTGATTGCTTGACTTCACTCTCTGCATGTGAGTCTGCAGGGGTTGGGGGTTGATTATATGTTTTAAAGTTGACAGTTGACCGCACCAACGAGTACACAGCTTCTACGGCCAAGTCAGCGTAGGGGTGAATGGAGTAATGGCGACGCGAAATCAATGGCACCTCGCGGCTAGGACACAAAACTCTCAGGCTGGGTGCACAAAAATGTCCGGGTGGGTTAATTTTCCAGTTTACATAAGCTAAGCAAATATTCGCAGCACCTCGCGGTCTAGAAGGAAAGCCGTGAAAGTAGATTTGAAAACAGGGTTTGGCAGTATCGCGATACAAATGTATCGCGATAGTATTTCAGAAATACATTTCGTATCTGTATTTCTGTATCGCGATACATTTTTTTCACCTGTATCTGTATTTCTGTATCGAAATACTTTTTGGAATGTTTCTTTGTATCGCGATACAATCAGGGTGAAATGTATTTCGTTACATTTCTTGAGAAATACTCCTCCTCCCCCCCCCTAAAAAAATACAAATCCGAACACATTTTTTTTTACTTCTGCGGGCACCAGGGTCAAAGAGGTGCTGGGGCATTGTTACCATGCTGACCAAGGTTCTTTCCGATTCTCCAAACTATTTTTCTGTGCGTCCTCCTCTCTCCTCTGAGAAGTGCTGTGTAGTCGGGGACTCGAACTCGGTGGCGTGCCAGGAGTGGAGTCAGGGCATCTTCTGCCGCAGGTCCTTAGGTAGGAATTTCTTGAGTCATTGTGTACTGACATCTAATGTCCGCTTGTAAATGTATCTCTTGCCTTAGCGTACACAGTACACCCAGCCGGCAAAGCTGAGTCACAGTCCGTTGCAGCACGAGCCTGGCTGTGGTTGACTTGAAATAGTAGGATGACTCACGCAGTGAAGTTCAACATATATTCGAATGCGTCTGCGGCTGCGCCCGTAATATTGCACGGCTCACCGGTACGTCATCAGCCGACGTGAACGTGACCCGCTGCTCTGGGGATCCGAAACTCAGGAAGGAGGCCAGACGTGGCCTCGCTGTGCCGACCCAGACTTCGTACACCTGCGACTCGTCTCGAGCGCACTGTTTCTCGGAGAGCTCGCACCTGTGCCGGCAATATCAGGTCGCAATCCACCAGGTCTCTGTTTGGATGATGCTAAGACTAAACTTGATGACTGCGATCCATGCGTCGGTGGCGGAGGGTCTGCAGGAAGGACCTTCACAACACGGATGCCATCGTATCGTTTTTTCAACCGTAATAGAAGATGAGACACGTGTTCCAGGATGCTTCAGGTGGTCCACTATTCTCGAAAATTCCAAATGACACTGCCTGCACGATCTTCAACGAGGTAACCTACAACGAAAGTACCTATTGCACTTTGATACACCAGCGTGGTAAAGTTTAATGTTCAAGGCCACACCTACAGATAAAGAATACCAGTTCATTCCACCGTGACGTCATGTGATCAATGTTGGCAGGGATGTCCTTATTGGACAGGGGCGTGGTGATGTTTTGATTGGGATTTAGGGTGACAGAATTTATTTAGAGGTCGAAGTCTTTTCGCATCCCTCGTCAGACAGACAGGATGTCAGGGAAGGGACCGCGGTCAGTCCTTGATGGAACGTTTTTTGAGGCCGTTGAAGACTCCTCGTCGTCCGAAACCAATACCTTCAAGGCAAAGTGCCAAGCCTACGGGAAAGTAATTTCGGGATCAAAAACTTCCACTTCAAACTTCATCTCAGTTGGCGTTTCTAACAAATGTGAAAAATGTATTGCAGTATCAGTATCTCTAAACTTGCGGAAGAAAAACGAGAAGGGACGGACAAAGACAAACTCGTTGTATTTCTGGCCTTCCTAAAATGTATTCCTGTATTTGTATTTCCAAATACTTTTTGCCTCTATTTGAAATGTATTTCCGATACGCATCGCGATACATTTTTACAGATGTATTTTAGTATCAGTATTTTGGCTACTATTTTAATGTATCCCAGTATTTGTATTTCCAAATACATTTTCGAGTATTTCTGCCCAACCCTGTTTGAAAACTCCTCACGGAAATTGCCAATAACTCTGGCCCACCTCCAGGTTGACCACATATTATGGTGTCAGAGGTTGTGTATTCCAACATTTCAAGAACATTAGTCTTCACTGAATATAATTAATCAGTCAACGCGAGTTTAGGCATATGCATATAAATGCTTAAATCAGTTGCTTCAATGTTTCCTTGCCACATTTGGGAGTGGTTTCATTTGAATTCGATCAAGCTGGTCGGGATGGGGCCTCAAAATGATCTGTAAAAAATATATGTAAGATCCCAATCCCTGTGATCAACAAAACCGCCTTTCCAAAAAGATTAAAAATATGTCGTTCGAGAGAAAAAAACATTGAACGCTTCCGGCTGAAATGAGTGAAAATCCCGATTCCATTTCTGCTCAAGTTTAGACGTCCTTTACAAAATATTCAGTTCTCACTTAGTTATAATACTTTTTATACTATAAGTATGCGATGTGCTCTATTTTTAAAAAAGAAATTATGGTCTTTTACCGTTTTTTTATTTTCACATTAAATCGCAAACGTGCCACCCAGAGCAGTTTCGACTAAACTTGGGATAGCTATATCAAACGAACGGTATAGAGCGATGTCATAAAACATATATCAATACGTAGCTATTTAAATAAGCTCTCAATTGATATGTGGTTCTTTTTTATCGATTTTATTGAACACATTTGATGTCACCCAAAATGTGTACAAAAATTGAAAATATACAAATTTTGAATTACATTTTCTTAAAAAGGCCATGTTTATTTTCTTCTAACTTTTTTAGTTGATAGCAGAGTGTCGAACCGAAATTTTTATCGGTTCGGTTCCGGTTCGGGTTCACGGCTTTCGGTTCGGTTCCGGTTCAGTTCCGGGGAGCAAAAAATAACGGTTCAAACCGGTTCGAACCGGTTCGAACCGGTTTGAACCGCTAAATTGAGAATATATTTTTCGCGTTGTTCTGGCTATATACACTATTTACGGGGTGAAACGATTAACTATATAGTTTCTTCGATCGTCCGTGCAATTTACTTTTGTTTTTAGGTACCAAAATATTAAATTCAGTTATTTATTTTCGACGCAAGAGTAGAAAACAATCTACATTAACGTGCATAACGCCGTGTTCATACTACTCAACATCCCTTTGTTTACCAGTAACATATATCTTACCTGAATCAAAATGTTTAAGTACAAGAGTGTGAAGAGTTGAGCTTGTTGGTACATACCTGTAAATAGATGAGCTTGCAATTTTGAACTATACTGTATTCTCTTGTCCTTTCATCGTGCTTAAGGGCCGACAACCAGATTCGAGATTCTGCAAGGCAGAAGATCCTCCTCACCATGGGAGAGGAAGAAACAGGCAACGGTGGACAGGGTAGAAGGGCGGAGAGGAGGAAGCGGGGAAAAAGGTGGAAGGCGGGAACTGGTCGTCGGGCTTTAAGTAAAATTCTAAAGTTCAAACTGACCTATTTACACGGTATAAAATATTGTCGCGAAGTGAGGTAGGTCGCCTAAAATACCCGTGATTGGTACAACTTTGTATCGCAGCATTAAAAGTAAAATCGTGATTGTGTCCTTGAACTAAGGAATTAATTACATCACAAAATTTTGAAATGAGCACCTCGTGGCCATATATATCACGAAATATGGTTTACGAAATACGCTTCTCAATATATATGTATATGATGACGGCACAACTGAGCTAAAAGCAATGAAATTTTCAAAATGTCACAAAAGTTTTAGGATAATTCCTTTCAGTCTAATTTTTATAGAAACACCGAGGGGCAATCAAAATGCTTGTTGTTCTAAACAAACATTGTTTGCACTCAGCACCGCATGCATGCGGCTAATCATGCAGCAAGGAGTAATCGCGATTGTTCATTCTAATCTATACGCACCTTCGCACTCAGATCGAATCTTGCCCAAAATAACGCTTGCCTAAGTGAACATTTTCTCATACAGGATAAGCTGGCATAGCCTGGCTGTTGAGGTTTTTTCTTGACAATAGGCAGGTCAATTTAATTTGCAAATGAGCATCACCCTTGCTAACTGATAATTTTAACGCGATATTTTTAAGGAGCTCATGTCGCAGAGAAGCCGATGTCGGTGGCGTGACTGAAAAATATTGATTGGTCGATAGAGTCATGACGTCAGAGCTACATGCCCTCGCGCAAGAATTTCAAACAACCCACAATGCTCACGTGAAACGTGACATCACGCGTGGAATGAGAGTGATTAAAACATGATATGTAATGCGAATTAAAGGTCGCCGTATGTTTCAAATGATTTCACATTTTAAAGTAATTCCTTCGCTTTAAAGGGTAACTGCAAAGGAAAAAAAGTTTTTTTAAACAGCCTAATTGGGACAAGCATGTCAAAAAACAATTTTTCCGCGAGAAAAAAAATATTATAGCAATATTTATTGTGTGAGACTGATTTTAGTTTGCGGCAATTTCGTCCGTTTTAAATCGCGCGCCACGAAGTTGTGATTATGTGACGTCAATCGCAATAGGTTCTCATTGGCTAAGAGTTTGATTGACAGCTTAGATCCTGGTTGTTAAACCTTTGTTATATGTTGCAATTTTCCTTTTGAGTGGCATATTTTTACGATTAAAGAATAACCCATGTGATGAGAGTTATTATTCTTTACAAAAGGTTTACAAGACGGGCACTTCCGTTTCGATTCATACCAAAACACACAAAAGCTTCGCCATTCTTTCATGGCCGCCGAAGTCTCTGCTCCCGCCCGTCTCGCCTGCCTCGACTAATCGTTTCGCCGAAGTGATCAGTGTTTCGTGCTGACCAAGCTGCTTGAGTGAGACTTCTTGAAGTGATGTAGTGTGTGTTTAGCAGCTGTCGCAGGTATTAGTGATAGGAAGCGACGCGGGGTTTTGGCTTTCAGAGCGCGGTTCTTTCGTTTTCCTTTTTGTTTGCTTAGCGTGCTTTTTTTTCTTTTTGCTTGCTGGCGCGTGCAAATGCCGACTTTTCGGAGACGTCAGGTGAGTGATCCCGACAGCGAGCCTTCCAGCAGCCATGTCGCCCCGAAAGGATTGCTATTTGGCTGGAGGCAATCGGGCGTTCGCGTAGCGACAAACGTGTCCAGTTACGTTCTCGTCATATCGCTCCAAAGGCCGTCGAGATTCGCACCGGGTGCACCTATACGTCCGCGACTAGACACACAAAATAAAAAAGCACTAAGTTCACTACGTAAAAAATGGTCTCAGTCCATGCATGTGTGGGCAAGTACGAAATCTTGGCCAAATTTATTCACACCGCACTATGAGCGCAACACGTCGCTGTGCAAACGCAGTCCAACAACACGAAGCATAAAAACTGCAGATTTAGGACAACAATTCGGAGTTCATTGTTCAAATAAAACGACGTAATTTTGTTGAAAACGCCCGCAGCTTTTTATCCACGGTATGCGTCGGGAATCTTCCACATTTTAAAACGGAACGAAGGAAGATTTACTTTTAAAAACGCTCGCTGCGTCCTCCCCATACCTCGGCATTCTCACTCATGAGTGCGATCACTCACGATCACTCACGCTCACCGTCAGATGTGAGGTGATCGTGAGTGAGGCCGCGAGTCTCGAAAAATTGTGAGTGTGAGTGTGAGTGTGATCGTGAGTTATGTGAACTCATGAGTTTGAGTGTGAATGTGAGTCCTGAGAACTCATGAGCGTGAGTCTGATCGTGAGTGTGATTGTGCGTTCTGAGAACTCATGAGTGTGAGTGTGAGTGTGAGTCCTGTGAACACATGAGCGTGAGTTTGATCGTGAGTGTGATCGTGAGTTCTGAAAACCCTTGAGTGTGATTTTCAGTCCTGAGAACTCATGAGTTTGAGTGTGAGTTCTGAAAACTGATGAGCGTGAGTGTAAGCGTGAGTTCTGAGGTCTCATGAGTGTGAGTGTGAGCTTGAGCTCTAAGTGAAGTACTCATGAGCGTGAGTTTTTAGATCTCTTGAGTGTGATTGTGAGTTTCAAGGCTCATGAGCATGAGCCTGAATCAAGACGTGAGTCTTAGGGTAGATATGAGTCCGGTGATTGCATTAGTCTGCCTGATGACGTGAGTCTGAGGACCATGGCCATGATTATCTTAGCTGGGTTGGTCACGTGAGCTCCCGGGCCATCTTAGTTGGCGAGGAGACTCTCGCTTCGCAACTACTGCGTGGGGTTCAGGTAGGGTGGTTCAGGGTTGGTTTGGGTGTCGCCCGCCTGCTCCTCCGCCATGTAAACGCCCTGGGTCCTGTGGAGGACGGAGGAAAAGGGGGGGGGGGGTGCTTGTTCTTGCAGGCTGCTCCTTGCCAGCGCCCTCCGCAATGTCTCAACCAGCTGTGGAGGGCAGAGGGAATATGGGGGAGGGGGGTTCGCTTTCGTCTCTCCTCGGCGTTCGCTCTTTGCTTCACGGCAGACGGCGATACACCAACGGACTGATGGCGCCTCGAGGCGGCGCGGTAACGTCGGAGTTGGGGAAGCGCTCCAAACGGGTAGCGCTCCTCTCTCTGTGGCATAGAACGGCTCGTGTGGATTTCGGCTCCTGTTGCCAAGTTGGTGCCGGTGGGCATAAAATTTTATAATTGCGTCAACTATAACGTTCGCACGGCTGCGATAAAATTAAGTGACTCGCATGATCCTCATCAGCACCCAGTCGCACAAACAATTTGATATTTCCGCGCACCTCACCGTACCTTTCGCAAATGAGTCATCACACAGGAAGTGCAACAAAGGCGGTGTCATGATCGATCGAAGCTTCGAGTGAGATCTTTCACATTGTGCGATATCATGTTTTTATGTGTCGTTCCGGGCATGATGGCGCAAGTGCATGATAGCCAGCCGGCAATGGCCAGGCGGAGCCACGAGAGTGCTGCATTCAGCTCTACAAACTGAGGTGTCTCTGTTAATGGGGCGGCCAGTCTGCCCGGCGGGCCGGTACGAGCGGCGGCCACCCCGATTTCAGCAGCCCCCGTGTGTACGTGCGCGCCATGTCCCTAGTTCTTTTATGCGTTTTTTTCAGACCAACGGGAGCCTTGATAGGTCAAAGTGTTTAGAGCATGTTCTAGAGTTGTCATTTGAACACCAGTTTGCGTTGTCTTCACCACTTGTGGGGTCGCTCTATAATAATCGCCGCCCGATCGGTCTGTGCTTCGCTCGTCTCCCAGAAAGTGACACAACACAACGAGAAGGCAGCGAATGGGTTTATTGTACTTCCCGGTTGCCCGTCTTCGAGAGCCGGCAGTCCGCACCCGCCGACCCTAGTTGTTGCCCGTCGTTCATAGCTCGCAGTCGGAGTCCATGTACAGGCCTGCGGATCGTCCTTCCTACGCCAGCGCTGCGTAGGCTAGCTGTTCCGGGCTATCACAGCCAAAGTCTCGCTGCGGAACCACTCCGGTATCGTCATGGCCTAGGCCGGTATGGCCAGGGCTCGCCGTTTCCGCCGGTCCTGATCCGAACCTCGCTGGTGAAATGCGCCGGGGATCGCCATGGGCCAGACCAGCCAGAACGGCTCTATCGTTCCTGCCCGGCCCCACCCTCGTGCAGCGCGCTCTTCCTCTTTCTTCGCCGGCCGGCCCCCGCTCGCGCCTCGCTTGACCGTCCTCTTCTTCTCCCGGCGCTCCCACGACACTAGAAGAAAATGTGGGCAATTAGAACCAAACTCTGCATGCTAGAGAACAGTACACAAGCCTGGTGTAAAAAGGCGACCGAAAACAAAGTGCACGTGTGAGAAGGATATTTACGCTTCGCATAAGCTTTTTCTAAAAAAAAACTTCTGCATCCTGTTTACTGCACGCCGTCACATTTGTTACCAGACTCAGGATTAAATTTGGTAGTTGAAACAAGCAAAAATTTGTTCTACGAAAATCCACTATTTGAAAACTCGCAGGTTTGGAAGGTTTTAATTGCGACCGCGCGTGCCGAACGGCGCGCGCGGTCGCAACCAAATGCACGTTTACAACTACGAGTGCCGGAACGGGGCGACGGACATCTCGCTTGAAGACCTGATCGCCTGATTCTCGATGTCACAGCGAAGCAACAATCGGCCCGATTTTTCCTACCGTATTTCTCTATGTGGCTGTCTCAGAGACTCGTAAAACAACTTGTATAATTGAAATGAAGAGCGTGCTGGTAGGGGTAAATATAAATAAGGGAAGGACATAAAAGACGAGGACGGACGGACAAGACGGACGTCTTGTCCGTCCTCGTCTTTTATGTCCTTCCCTTATTTATATTTTACTTGTATAAATATTTTATTTTGCCGAGTAGTCTGCAAAACGAGTTTGTCAGACCACTTTCCAAGCCTGCACATCTGTTTTCGTTCACTTCAACGATTAATGTAAAATTCACTTACTTGATGCGTCGCACCGCAGTAATTCACTTTGTCGCCGTGTGGCCGTGTCGCTTCCCAAGATCTTGAAGGGAAGTGGTAAAGTTTGACGCTTGAGTCACCTTCGCCACTGTGGCAGTCCTTCACGCAGCAGTAGCGACGTTTATTTTTTGGGGAAACTCTAAGAGTAGGCGAGATGTCACAGGAACCCGGTGAGGTCCTCGAGACGTGAAGTTGACGCTTACTTTTACGAAAAACGGTTCCAAAAAGGCTCACGCCGATCCGAAATGCGTTCACACGTGGTTTCTAAATGCGCCCGCCTGCAGTCCCCGCGCGACCCGGGCCGCCCTGGCCTACCCACGTGTCTCACTCCAATGAATTTACTGGCTCATCGGGACTCGTAGAATTCGCCGTGTGCCGTGTGCCTCCTTACACTGAGAAGCAGACGACGGCGGCGCGCGGCGCCGCAACGTCGCGGCGCCTGCCCGACGGCCACGGCCGGGTTGCCGGCGCGTCGGCTGGACGCGACTGCGAGGCGCCAATTGCCCGGGCTTCTCGGGCTTCGTGCATGACGCTGTGCTCCCCTTGCCCGTTGTTTACTCATGTTGCGTTTTTACGTTATTATGGTTGAATGCATAGGCACTCAGAGTGGGGAAAGAATTTCTTGTAAAGCAAAAAGATATATATATATTTGATAACCAACTTTTTACAATTGAATTCTAAAACACTTCTTATCGCTTGAAGGCCTATGACACATATCGCGATGACTCAAGCCCGTAATGAAATTTTACAATGGTGTAGCACAGGGCAAGATTGATCAGCGGGTCGTTGAAGTGCGCTATTGCGTTGAATGAATACTTGTTAACCGAGCGACAGAGAATCTGTCTCAAACCGATGGTTACAGAAATGCCGCGGGTTTATAATTATGGAACATAAATTATAATATTTCTTGTGCATGTGCAACTAAATGACTAGAGAAACCGTCTGTCATAATTTCCGCCAGTTATGAAAAAAAAAATACCACTCAACTTTAACTTCCCGAATGTGCTGCTAATTTCCGGGAACTAAATGCGCGAAATAATGCTAAATATTGTATTTTAAAACACCGCCCAGTTCACGTTTGATATGAGCGTACATTGTGCCCCCGTAAGGTGTTGCGGTCGCAAAGCTGTGACACCTCATGTCGTGCAAGCACGCGCACTTAAAGGGACCCTGAGGACACCTTCGATATTTTATTTTACAATTGGAATAGGCTTAGGTAATGTTGACAAAGTCGGGAGGCACTCACTTGATCGAATGACATTTTAGCGAACGCCCACGTTTCACCGAATGACACTTTAGCGAATAGTCGGACGCCGCGAAGCGGCTTTTCCGGGTGGGCCAAATGGGTTCACATTTTTATAATGAGCCGCCGCAGACTGTCGCCGCGAAGCGGCGTAAGCGCAGCGCGGCGGGGTGGGTTAACGCGCGCCCCGTTATTCGCTAAAACGTCGATTCGCTCAAACGTCGCTCTTCGCTAAAATGTCATTCGCTCATGTGATATGGACCCGACAAAGTCATAGCCTGTACTGACGCTTGTGTGCCGAACAAATCGCTTAAGTAGACCCCGCTAGTATTCCTACCCGTGGCGACACCTCGAAAAGGCGGGAAGACCGATTTTTTGTGACGTTGAAGCGTGACATCAGAGTAGGCTCGTAAAGGCCGGTTCACACATCTCCGTTCCGAGCTACAGGAACGACAGAAACGGCACGAACGACATGACACCGGGACAACCGTGACACATGATTGCTTGACAAACCTGCTCTTTGCATTATCTGTCTGTAATGCGAACAGAATCACCCCGGTGTCATGTCGTTCGTGTTGTTTCTGTCGTTTCTGTCGCTCGGAACGCAGATGTGTGAACCGGGCTTGAGGTCATAGACCGACCTCACTGTCAGTTTCGCTACGCCTCCTCTGGCGCAATGCATTGCGGGAACTGTAGTCTTTCCGCACGAGGGTCAACGCCGCTGTGGGCTTGCGCGTGTCGATCACGAGCCGTCTCGTGCACTACCGCTACCTCCTGTGAAGTACAACTATGGCTGCGTCAAGCACACTCCAGACGGTTGGTGAGATCGGTCTATTGGTCAAAGCGAACGGCGAGCTCTCGTTTTCTTTCTTTGTCAGGAGGTGTCTACAGATATTGCGTTTTCCTGGTTGATAACAAAAAACTATTGCTATGTCGGGCCTGAAATGTTCACTAGAGTACACACGGATAAGCACTGTTGAATACTATATAAATAGAATTACGCTTCCAGCGAGAGCTCGAGCATGTAGAATCGGTCAGCTGTCCAATGCCCAAGAAGACGACGTAGACGATAGATCTCCGCCAGCTCCGACTCTACAAGCTACAACAATGTAAATACCTCGTTCATCGACTCTTAAAGACTACAGAGACCGACAGGTTAACCTCTACGTCCCTACCTTTTTCGGAACACTTGCAAGACGAGAATGCAAAACGTCAGTTCTGGTATTTCGCGTGCATTACTGGGCACAAAATAAGCCTCACATGATTGTACAAAAAATGAGCGGTATATGAGGCCATCACGCGTCGAGAAACACCCCTTTTAGAAAAAGTTTGTAACGATTCAGCATCTTCCGATCTTCGAGTGTGCGCGCAGCCAAAAGCACGACAGAAAGCAACAATTACGTCCGGCCGTCTGGCTGCCAAGCGCCGAGCCTCAGCTTCATAGGGCACGCTCCATACGTAAACGGCCAAACGTATCCGAAAGGCCGCCACGCCGCACGCACTACTCCAGCAACGTAAGCGCACAACGCATAGGCGTAGACTTCGGGGCGGCATCGGGGCTCGTGCCCTCCCTGGTTAGATCCAAGGGGGCAGAGCCCCCCCGGGCCCGGGCCATGATCCTTACCGAGACGCTGTTTACGTGCCATGTAACGAGCTTCTAGTAGTGGCGTGTAACAAAAATAACGCCCACGTTGCCTTTATTGACAAAATACATGGGAAATGAAATCCCAGCGTGCTTTCGTTAGCTCCAATCTCCAGTTCTGGTGAAAAGGTAACGCGCAGCCCCCCCCCCCCCCGAAAAAATGGAAAGTCTACGCCGCTGGCACACCGCACTGCGTACTAAGAGTGAGGAGCATTTGCGCTTGCCCCACCTGCGCCCTGTCCACACCGCAGTGCGCTGTGAACATGCGAAGAACGCGAGACATCAAGAAGCCAACGCCGCGTCGATGAAAGAGAGAGAAAGAGAAATGTCGTCTAGATGTCCGAGTAAAAAAAAGTGTCGACGAAATGTAGCAAGCTCTGTCGAGCATCGAATGTCGAAGAAACGGTCTGCCGATGAAACATCGCAGTGTCGATGAAACGATCTGTCTATGAAACCTTGTTCGACGAACTGATTGCCCATTATAGAACTGCGCGCCAAGAATGACGCCGCTTGCCACATGAAAAGTGGCGCACTCTACGTGATCGAGAACGCGACAAAGAGACACACGGGGACGACCCCAAACCACTTCAAACCAAACCAAGCAAAGCCATGCCAAACCAATCCAAATGAAACCAATCCAAGGACGGCTGCACGTATCAAGATAATAAATGCTGACAGTATTTTATACAGGCCGAGATCACTGAGAAACAATGCCAACTGATGATGCCTTAAATCGCAGCCCTACTCCGGCAAGCACGGTCGATCAACAAAAGCAGAAACAACTCGAGTGAGAAGGAAAACTTGGTCTCCGCGGTCTCTGCTCATAGAACAGCACACGACACGACTGACGGCCACCACTGCCAACAGGGATTATGGTGAGATTTCAAACCAGAGGTACGTCACGTGAAACCACCCTACCTAATATTGCCGCCCTCCCAAAACAGAAAAAAAATGGTCGATGCATATGTTTATTATATATATATATATATATATATATATATATATATATATATATGTGTGTGTGAAGTAAGGTACATATAAAAACAATGGACCGGGAAAAGTTAATAAGTCAAAGATGCGTACTGTCGGAGTTACTAATTCGAAGTTTATTACGACGTTTCGAGCGGGAACCGCTCTTCATCGAAACGTCGTAATAAACTTCGAATTAGTAACTCCGACAGTACACATCTTTGACTTATATATATATATATAAGCAGAGGCACGACATTGCCGCTGGAACTGTCATGCAAACTTCCCGTCTGCTACAGGTTTTCCTGGCTGCTGCCCTTGCGGTGGCTCTACCCGCCAGCTCGCCACTCTACGACCACCGTGGAGACACACCCACCTGGATTCACCCGCCGCCAGTCCGAGTGGCTTCCGATCAGCCACTACCCTGCCCGCATTTCCTTCAGCTGACCCTGGCTCCGAACCACCTTGGGATCTGGCAACCGGGGACGACATGTGATCCACGTGAAGAGAATCTACAAAAGCCCGCCGGATCCGCCCCCAGTTGGGGCACGACATTGCCGCTGGAACTGTCATGCAAACTTCCCGTCTGCTACAGGTTTTCCTGGCTGCTGCCCTTGCGGTGGCTCTACCCGCCAGCTCGCCACTCTACGACCACCGTGGAGACACACCCACCTGGATTCACCCGCCGCCAGTCCGAGTGGCTTCCGATCAGCCACTACCCTGCCCGCATTTCCTTCACGCTGACCCTGGCTCCGAACCACCTTGGGATCTGGCAACCGGGGACGACATGTGATCCCACGTGAAGAGAATCTACAAAAGCCCGCCGGATCCGCCCCCCAGTTGGGGCATAGAGTAATATAGTAAACGTAAAGAGAGGACACTGAGGCCGATTCGCGGCCCAGATAGTGCGTTTAATGCCCTCCGCTACGTGGCGCTTTTCTGTAATTTGGTTAATATTAATTGGAGCTCTTTCTCCGAGAAGTATTTATTTTTTAAATTGTTACGCTTTAGAATTATTTAAAGTAATTAAAACAACTAAATAGTTTTAATCAAATACGTCACAAACACCACGTGATGAATGGCGCCTGCCATGGCCTGCCTGCTTGCCTGCACGCCGTCGCCTCAGCATCATTCTGCATGGCCTCTGCCCGTCCGTGCCGTGCGTGCCGTCCGTCTGTGCTTTCTGCTGCATCATATTCGGTCGACTTTGCATCAATCAAGGTGACGCATGACCGCCCGCGTCCTCGCATGCTTGGCGGGAATTTGTGGAGCCGATCGGTTTGAGTTCGTGCTGTTGTTTCCGCCGGGCTGTCGGGCTGCACTTGATTGTGTGGGCATCTTGATTTTCGATGAGATAGTTTTAAAAAAGAACTTAACTCACGTCCCTACACGCAACATTGTCCTTGGATTTACAGATGACGGTGTTGAACGTATTTCTAACATTACAGATAGAGCCTTGGCTGTTGTGCTTTCTGAAATTTTCAGGAGGTGGGGTGAACTTAGCCCCTTGCATACACTGTTGGGCAGGCACGTAGCCAGGATTTTGTTTCGGGGGGGGGGGGGGCGCTTATGACAAAATGCTGTATGAGGGGGAGGGGGAGAGGAGGCCCCAGCAAAATGGAAGATTTCAAGGGGAGGGGGGGCGAGCCCCATGCCCCCCCCCCCCCCCCTGGCTACGTGCCTGCTGTATTGCACACTCCAACAACGTCTTCTGTTAAACGCAGTCTCCTCAGTTCTCTCATTCGGGAGCTAAAGACTGTTGGCTTCACAGTAAAGGCTGTGGTCTGTGATTAGGGGGCTTCAAACGTAAGCTTGGCCAACCAACGGTGTGTGTGTTGATAGGCCATTTTTTGAAGTTGACAACGAATATGTTTACTTCATCTTTCATGTTCCGCACCTCCCCAAAACAACCAAGAGCAATCTCCAAGCACAGAAACTTTGCATTGGAAATGAGGTCATTGAGTCGTCCCATATTGTTGAACTTTATCGTTCTACCCGTGAGATGAGCTTGCAGCTGGCTCCGAAACTTGCTGAGAGACATTTTTCAAAAAGCTTTCAGTAACATGGAGGTAAATCGTGCCGCACAGGTACTGAGTGCCTGACTCTTTCTTGCAATCATATTTCTTGTTTATGCCAAGGAGCTTCCTGAGGCAGCCATGGCTACAGCCTATTTCTGTGATAGGATGTACAGTCGGCACGGAATGAAACGCGAACAGTGGGTGCATGGTTTTCGCTAGATGCTGCACCACCTGAACCAGATGGGAGCTGCAAGAAGATGGCTCCTCCTTCGATGTGTTAGACTCTTGCTCAGTGCATCCAAACATTCGGTGTTGGGTCTCTAGGTGACTCAGCGTGGGTCGAAAACCATGCGCTCCTTGTTCGCGTTTCATTCTGTGCCGACTGTACATACTTTTTGATTGTCTGAATAGCTCACAATTCAAGAAGACAGGGCAGGAGTTTCGTCATGCCATTCTGAAGGGAGAATCTGAAATACTCGATTACCTACACCAGCAACTCGGATGGATTTCAGCATGGCAGTTCCAAAGTAGGAGACAGCCACAAGCCATCATAAGGTGGCAAGCTACTATGAAATGTATCCTCATGCTCTGAAATGAGCTTTCAAACAGCCATGACTTTAAGTTCTTATTTACACGACGCCTGCAGCAAGACCCACTTGAAAAACCTTTTGGAGCTATATACGACAAATGCTGGGCTGCAACACAAACCCGAAACTGCATCAGTTCACCGGACTAAAACAGATAGTGATAAAGAAACTGTTCAAACTGTCGAACAATGGAAACGTAGAGGATGACAAGGCTGACCTCTTCAAGGAGCTGCCAATACCTTCGCATTATGGAAGTTCAATTTCAGACAATGTGGGATGTCTTCCAATCGATAACTTCCCGCCACTAGAGGATATTTCTGAGCTGGCATCAGACATCAAGTCTAACATAATTGGTGACTCGTCCACTTACTACGTGCGGGGCTATTTGATCAAGCTTGTGCTTGAACAGACTATTCACAGCTGTGGCTGTTCTCAGCTACTATGGGATGAATCTGATAACTTGACCAGGCCTCACCAGTACTTTCTTGTGCTTGAAGCATGCCACGTGCCAGGAAAACTCTTCGGGAACTTAGTAGTACGATCACAGGCTGCCTTTAATTTCATTCAGCAACTAGAAAATCACTTTCTTCCAATAATAGAGAGTGTGGCACATGTTTGAGGTGTCTATACCATTGTGTATCGCACACTTTGAAGTCTGGGTGGTTTTAGCCTTTGCTCAGGGGAGTGCCACAAACGGCTTTTAAAAATGGTTTGCAGAATACACGCTTGAATTGGCATGTTCGATTACTTAACCGGAATTCGAACAAAGTTCGGTTGCACTCTTCAGTGGCTGGTAAGCAACTGAAGCAATAATGTATTAACGGAGGCGGTTGCCAAACCAAAAATAGAAAGCGCTTATTAATTGATCGGTGCTGCTTGCACTCCAAACATTTGTTTCCCCTTTTTCCAGCAAATCTGTATCACGGCTGACGAACAAAAATACTTATTCACTTTCTACAGAATTTCTATAGAAAATAGTGTATAGAGGGTAAAAATATTCTAAAGAAAATGTATCCAGTTGTATCCACTGTCTATAGTTTTTTAGGCTCTTTTTCTGAAGCTATTCTTCTTTCCTGAACAATTTCGGGGAATGTTTAGGGACGTTGAATTTTGTCAGATTTCGAATAGAGCTCTCCTTGTTTGGTAATAGCTTGCCCGCAGTGAGTTTGAGGCTATGCAAATTGGCGATTTTTATATTGGCCGGAAATTGGGAATTTGTTCTATCCGGTCTGTACTTCGCACTCTTATTATACTCTTATGACTGGTAATGATCGCGATGTGTTGTATATTTCTGTACTTACTTCCCGTGCCCGAGTCGGCGTGAAAGTGAATGAATCATTCAGCATGTTCTCTGTGGAAAATTTTTGTTAACTTGGTTCTGCTAACAATCTATTATGAAGTGTACGATATGCCGAACTCCTTCATATTAATTAATTTTTGTGAGTATCAGTTTCGTATAAAACATACAGAGCTTTTGAAGTAAATCATGTATACATGGATGTGGTCCAATAAAATGTTTTCGAACCACTTACTGTTGTTGACCCCAGAATGCTCCACCAGCCAGGAGTCTGTGGCGATTGTGTAACTTCGATGTTTTACAATAGGAAAAGAACAAGAAATACACCTCTGTTTTCTAAAGTAAATTGAAATATTCTGTGACACATTTTGCACGGATTCTACTGTAAAATTAAAAAATAAAAGTACGTCAATATTAGAAAAAAAAACACACAAAAGAACAGCGGCTTCGGGAGTCGAGGGGCGAGGCGGGAAGGAAAGAGAGAGAGAAGGGTACCGGAGAACCGGAGCAAAAACGCCCAAACCGAAACCGAAACTAATTTGACCGGAACCGGAACCAGATTATGCTTAATGCCGCCCGCTAGGAGCGCTACCGGTCACTCGTCTATCTGGGCCGCTGGGGCCTATGGCAGTGTCCGCTCTTTACCTTGTGTATATTACTCTATGGTTGGGGCACGACATTGCCGCTGGAACTGTCATGCAAACTTCCCGTCTGCTACAGGTTAGTTATCTTAGCAACGCTGCTAACGCTCGTAACGGTTTTTGCTGTTTTATGGTGATGTCGTGCCCCTACGACTTGTCAGTGTACCGTAATAATATTTTGAGATGTTTATTCAATTGCGCATACCACGCAATGATCTCCCATCTTTTGCTTTTAATCTCGGGAGATATTGAGACTAACCCTGGCCCTAACTCCCCCGTAAACAATACCATTCTGGAAACGCTGACGCGTCTTGAAGCAGGCCAAGCAAATATGCTTGCTGCGATTACATCTTTGCAACGTGATCAGCGAGCGGCCGATGACAGGGCCATACTTCTTAACAATAGGATTACTAACATTGAGCATGACATCATGGCATTGAAGAGTGCATCAGCTCAGCCACAATCACCTAACAGCCCTCTGAATACCATCCCATCGGAACTTTCTAAATTAAAAGCGAGGTGCGACGACGCCGAGAACCGTCTCCGTCGATCAAACCTACTTTTTTTGGTATACAGGATTCCCAGAGTGAAACGTGGGCGAAGTCCGAAGAAGTTGTTATTAATTTCTGCTTACATAGATTGGGCATCGAGCTGGATCCTTCCAACCTCGAAAGGTCCCATCGCTTAGGACGCTTCACTGGAAACAAATCCCGCCCTATTATTGTCAAGTTGCTACGTTTTAAAGATAAGGAATCAATCTTGGCGGCCGGTCACAAACTAAAAAATACTACTTTCGCCGTCCGTGAAGACCTTTCTGAATCAGTTCGCTTAGCGCGCGGCAAGTTATACCAGTTTGCAGAGCCGCAAAACGTGCCCTTTAAAATCCGCTTTGATAAACTTCACATTCATAACAAGCGTTACATTTACGATCCGATTAGTGACTGCGTAAAGGAGCTTGAAGCATAACTAAATGGGAATAAAAAAAAACCGCCTCCCGACACCAAGCAACTGTCGGATCAAAACTAAAAAATCGCAGTCTCATGTTGTTACTTTTACAAATGTTCGTAGTTTCCTGCCTAAGAAAGATGAAATATGCAGTCTTCTCGACGACTGCAAATCCGACATAGCTATATTTACGGAAACTTGGTTAAAACCGGACGTTAACGACGATGAGCTTTTTTATTCGAACATGAACTTTTCTGTATATCGTTGCGATCGGCCTCGGCAGCGTGGTGGTGGCGTCCTTGTGGCCATAAAAAAAGAAATGCCTTCATTTTACGTTCAACTATCCTGCGATCTCGAGCTATGTTGTGTTTGTCTTTCATCGCAGTTTAGCAAAACGCTTCTTGCAGTGTGCTATAGGCCCCCAGGTTTTGACTGTTCTTTTGTTAATAAACTACATACTGCCCTAAACGAAATCACGATACGATTTCCCAAAGCGAATCTTTTACTGTTCGGTGATTTCAACTTCCCTGAAATCAACTGGCAGTTACTCACATCTACGTCACGTGATTCCAAGCACTTTCTTGACGTTTGCATGTTGTTCAATCTTAGTCAAATGATCGACAAGCCTACCCGTGATGATAATATCCTTGATTTAGTCCTTGTATCATCGCCCGATCTTGTGCAATCTACTATTTACATGCCTGGTCTTAGCGACCATAGAATAATGAATATATTGATCACACTGCCTGTTCTAGTTAAATCGCCCATGTCTAAAGTCATACGCGATTTTAATAAAGCTGATTACGCTGGTATTAATGCTAAGCTCACCATCTTTTTTGACGTCTTTCTATCTTCCTTTTCGTCGCGGTCCGTAGAGGACAATTGGTTGGTATTTAAGCAAAAGGTTACTGACCTGATCAACTTACATGTTCCCTTGCTGCGGATTCGTGGAGATGTTGGGCAACCATGGTACAATAAAAAGCTGAAATCAATTGATAACAAAAAGAAGCGCCTTTTTCGAAAAGCGAAGGCTAGTGGTTCTCCTTCTGTGTGGAATAAGTATTTTCAGTGCCTAAAAGAGTACACTGCGTTAATTAAAACTTTCAAGAAGAAGTATTTTCATCAGGACTTGCCCAACATTCTTCGAACCAACCCTACTAAATTTTGGAAAACGATTACACCCAATCCTAGTACGCAGTCCATTGAGCTAGTTGATAAGGACGGTGTCGTTGTGCCCGGCGAACTTGCCTCGTCAGTAATGAATGATTACTTTTCTTCCATCTTCACAACGGAGCCACCAGAAAATATTCCCTCCCTCCCTCTACTTCCGTTTTCCCAAATGCCTCCGATCACTGTCACTGCATCTGGAATTTCTAATCTTATAGATAAACTGAAGGTATCTTCTGCCCCGGGACCTGATACAATTTGCTCAAAAATACTGAAGAACACGAGAGACATCTCCTGTTTATTTCTTCAGCTAATTTTTAACCAGTCATTGTCAGACGGCTGCGTTCCATCGGACTGGAAGATTGGCCGGGTCATCCCTGTCTTCAAAAGCGGTGATCGATCCCTTCCTGATAACTATCGTCCCATATCGCTCACATGCATTGCATCGAAGCTTTTAGAGCATATCATCCTCTCTAACGTTATGAATCACCTAACCTGTAATAACTTTTTTTCCAAAACCAGCATGGTTTTCGCCAGGGTTATTCCTGCGACACCCAACTTTTTGAATTTTCTCACGACCTGCACACTAACCTTGACTCACTCTCTCAAACGGATGCCATCTTCATAGACTTTTCCAAAGCTTTCGATCGGGTTCCTCACCTACGCCTACTCGCAAAACTATCGCGACTCAATATTGATCCCTTAATCGTATCTTGGATTCGCAGCTTTCTCTCTTCCAGAGTCCAATATACAGTCGTCAACACTTTAGAATCAAACCTTACCGATGTTTTGTCGGGGGTCCCACAGGGCAGTGTCCTAGGTCCGCTTCTTTTCTTGATCTTTATTAACGACCTTCCAAATTCTATCACCTCTAACATACGTTTATTTGCTGATGATTGTGTCATTTATCGCCAAATAAATTGCTCCTCCGATCACCTTCTTCTTCAGAAAGACCTCGATAATATAACCAAATGGTGTGATCAATGGCTAATGTTACTAAACCACTCTAAATGTAAGTTTGTCTGTTTTTCTCGAAAACATTCCCCATCTCTTTTCAAATATTCTCTAGGCTCATCAACAATTGAGTGTGTTCAATCGTACAAATACCTAGGCGTTCATTTTTCCTGCCGTATGTCTTGGACCCTCCACATTGACTCCATACACGCCGAGGCTTCCAGAACGCTTGGTTACATTCGACGTTGTCTGCACTCAGCCCCTCCAGCTTTGCGCCAGCTGGCCTACGAAACTTTTGTGCGTCCGAAGATTGAGTATGCTGCTGCCATTTGGTCCCCACACCAGATTTACCTCACTAACACCTTAGAATCTATTCAGAATCGTGCTGCCCGATTCATTCTTTCTAACTATGAACGCACTGCCAGTGTGTCGGCCATGAAAGGCTTCCTTATGCCTCCCCACTCTCATTTCTCGCCGAAAAATATCACGCATCTGTCTTTTCCAGAAGATTTTTTATTACCACCACATTACCACCACACACACACACACACACACACACACACACACACACACACACACACACACACACACACACACACACACACACACACACACACACAAACACAAACACAAACACACACACACACACACACACACACACACACACACACACACACACACACACACACACACACACACACACACACACACAAATGATGAGACTAAACTCTGGACATCTACCACCATCTATAAGTGACGACAGCAACCTCTCCAGCCTTTCCACTCTGGCTTGCCGACTTACGACCGGCCATTACTTCTCATTCCCACAGCATAGTACAGCTTCGCCGGTCTTTCTTTTTCACCAGAGTGGAAAGGCTGAGAGTATTCCTGAGGAATTGCCTCCAGAGAGCACAAATTTTATTTGTCACTTGTTAAGAGCAACCGTACATTGCTTTTATTTGCAACCCGTGAAGTTTAAAGGGTCATGAAACGATATCGGGTTCGAATGTTCATGACTTTTCCGAGGCGTATTGTTCTAGTCTGGTCCAAGTATACTCGCGCAGGCTGCCACTTATTCAGAGGCTTCTTTGTCGCGGTCAAATTGCGGGAAAATGAGACTATTTATTTTAGTCTTGCCTTCGCAAAGATTGATGTCGTAATTGTGGGATCAAAACCGCCCGCTAGACGACAGTCGAGCGCGGTTCATGGACTGGACCGGAGAACTGCGTGAGCACTGTGTCTATCGGCTCGTAACAATCAATGCCTCGGCGGACACTTGGGTAATGGCTCGTGTCCAACCACTGCGGTGATAAAAATAGCCGAACTCTAACAATGCCTGGAGCTCAACACGCGTTTTCTTCCTTTCCACCGTAAGATAGCCACCAGGCCACGTGGCAGCTCACTGGCTCCGAGTTGAGGGGATGAACGATGCTCCATAGTTCTCTAATTTTTTGGCGACTGCCATTGCATAGAAAGAAGCAAAAGCCAAGTTTAATCAGTAATTAACGTTAGGGATTGATTTTGAGATTGTAACGTCTAGAACTATTTTTATAGCTCCTTTAACCAAAATACAGGGGGGGGTCGAAACTTGGGCAATCACTTCAGAACGACGCTCGTGTGAGACTTGCAGCAGAGCCAACGTTCAACTGTCTCTCTGAGGTCACTAATTTTTTTAAGGTATTCCTTCCGTGCGCACATACAATTCTATGTAACGTCATATTAATAAGTCGCATTTAGTCATTTCAATACTTCTATTCTCTGGAGACATCTTTCGGATGCAGTTCAGCAACAACGAAAAAAATGTTTGGGTGCCTCAAGGATGTAAAAGTGGTCTTGCAACATTTTTTTTTGTACTTTCAGCAAATACTGTTAAGAAGTAACCCCTGACGTTGATAGCTTGCGAAAATATCCATTAGTTTTCCCCTTCGGCGTATTAGCAGATGCAGAAAAATGAAGGAAGAGACAGCTGTGGATCCCCACCTCAACTCGCAATTTGAACAAGCGGCCACGTGATCTCGACGTTAATTAAATACCGTCAGTGTTCATCATAGTCATGCCCTAGGCAGCTAGAGTTTAGAAAGCAAAAGCTTGTGCTGAGCTTCAGATATTGTTAGAGTTGGGCTCTTATCGTATTTGATTGATATGAGTCGCTACCCGAATGTTTGGTGATGGTGATTCTCATGAACCCGAGCACTCGTCTAGGTGTTATGAAAATCGCTTACGTGATGGTGTCACGTGACTCTCGGTGCAAAATCGTCCTGTCGCGTTACGTCACACTGTCAACAAGGTAAATACATCATCTCGTGACTTCCTCAAATTAAATCGAGTTGACGCAGTGAGTCACGTGGACGTCACGGGGTCACGTGACATTACTTGACAACTTGTTTTGACACCATGACGTCACGTGGCAACGTGACACAAGGTTATTCATAGTGCGAATACAAAAGCGCCACGAAAACCCACAAATTACCATACATTGCAATTCTGTATATGACGATTTGATCGATGGATAGAAATACAACCGCCAATATTTTATTCCCATATGTTCATTTTCGTGATACTAACATAAAATTACCTTGAACCGTTTTGAACCGGTTACCGTTATATTTTTTTCGGTTCGGTTCCGATTCAGTTCCAAGATGGTGGCGAAGATTTTGGTTCGGTTCAGTTCCGGTTCGGCTAAAAATAACGGTTATGTTCCGGTTTTCGGTTCGGTTCGGTTCCGGTTCGACACCCTGGTGGTGAAGCAGGATGTTAACTCAGAGTGATATGCTTATTTGGCTCCGACGACTGGAGTGTCAACTGGCATTCTGCTGTAGTTTAGTTTCCCTCTTTTGTTTTCATGCGTATTTGGGCAGTGTACACATGTGACGTGCCGACTGGACACGAGCAGCATCTGCTGCTCTCGCCCGATGTACTTCGCAAGAAACAGTGCAATCCGTGTGCATCACTCGAACTTCACAGATGTATTTTTTGCGGGCTGATTCTAGGGGAAGTGTTCCAAAGTAGAGTGTTGTAAGCCTAGGAACTTTCACACGAAGGAATCGAGGGCCGCTAGCATCGAATGGTTTTGAGAACCAATCTTAGACGGTCCCAGCCCTAGCGGCGGTCTGAGGGTAAGATGTGAGCCACTTGCTCGAAACGAAACTGAGTCTCGCTTTGAAGACCGTAACCAAGTTTTGTCTGAACTTGTGTCGCAAACCGTGAGACAGCCTCGTAGTAGCTAGACTTGGTGGCGGCCAGTGGTTTCAGACCCAAACTGAGACCCCAAATGTTGACAATCTCTGGCGAGCGGAGGTTGGAGCAGTTAAGCTGCTTGCTCGAAACAAAGCTGAGACTGGCCGTGAGACCAAAACCGATGTTACTGGCTCCAGCTCGAGTTTGAAACCGTGAGACAGTCATAAAGAGAAGGCTCACTGGCGGTCTGAGGCAGTATTGGGCAGTTACCAGTTACTAGCAACGCGCGACTGTAACTTTGTTAATTTGCCCCCGGTTACCCTGTAATTGTAACGAGGTACTTTCGTAAAACGTAACTTCTAACTGCCGTGCGTTCCTCTGCAGGTCGTAACGATTGATTGAAGCTGGCGTCACTTGCAGTTGCTCTGCAGGGTTTTTCTTTTTTGTTTTTATCAGTGAACAGGCCGCAATCAGCTCTTCCTTGCATTTTCCACATTGCCCTTTTCTACATTTCGTGTGTCAAGCTGGCCTTGCACAAACTTGTGAATATGTTCTTTCTCGCGAGTCACGACCAGAATCAAGCCACGCGTAAAATTTGACGAAAAATTTACCTATCTTTACGCACGCACTTGTACTTTGTGACTGAACACTTCCCTACCAAATAAAGGTGAGTTAATACGGTAACATTCCGACTAAATATTAAACCGGGAATCTTACGTGAAATATGCATACCATGACCAAACCGTATGGTCAGTGCATACCGTAATCTGAACTGGGTTACTGCCTTGCCGTAAAATAGGCAATGTCAGCCGTCCTGACGGTGCATGCCATAATCTGGACTGGATTACTGTATGCCGTAAAATGAACCGTGTCTGCGTGTTCGTGGTGAACCACTAATCTGAACAGGATTGCAAACACCGTACAATGAACCATGTACCTTTCTGGAAAAAACCCATATGGTTCATATAAGGTCGTCGTTTCCGTTATATAATATTATCGACGCCACGGGCACCATGCGTAAACGCCGGAATTTGCTTGCTATGTCTGGGTGGATCAAAAAAGAGCACCCGACCTGAGATTCGGGTCGACCTGCTATGAATCCTCATTGTCGATCCCTGATGCAATTCTATGTTCGGAGAAAGGTGAGCTAGCAACCCACTGATCAACCCTTCGTATTTGGGAGCTCTCCACTGAAGTGAACACCCGACACCCTTCCTGAAAAGATTATGCAAAAGGAACTGTCAAAAATTACTCAACAGGTACGAAGTTGACAAAATAGATATATTGCGCCCGTGACAAAAGCGAATAATCCAGCACTGTCGCGGCGCAGAAAAACACGGACGTTCCAGCCGGACGGTTGACATGACCTCATACCCGGCAACGCCGGAAAGACTCCTTTAATCCCAGACACCCGCGCACCGACGCTCTCTCATCAAACTAAATTCAACCATGCTCATCGTCTGTCTTCGCTCGGTCGTTGGGCTTAGGCTACGTTTGCTCGTGCCTGCGGTCTGCTTCGTCTGCTCGCTTCTTCGCGGCGGCTTTCGATTCGAACGGCGCACCGTCATTTCGATGCGAACCCGAATACTCATCACGGCGGAGTGAAACCAACATTCTCGAAGCAGAATTTGTACGGCTCTCTCAACCCGCGATGCCCTTCTCAGCACGACACACCACGACGCCCAACTTCGACGTTCGTGCCTACGATCGCTTCTGGCGTTCATGCCTGCGATGACTGACTCGCGGTGCTGAAAGCCGCTGCATGACTCGTTCAAGACGACGCTCCAGGCGCGGTCGCGCGGTGTCCGGGGGAAAAAGCATGCGTCCGCTACACGCCGACTACAATCCCTGCTGGTCAGGCAAGTGTTGGGCTCGAAATCTCGCCTGTTCGACACCGATTCAGTCGATTACGTCGTCCTAAACGTCTCAACCTCTGGTCACCCGCTTTCTGCTGGGCAACCAGGCGTTCGTTTATAATATTCTCATCCAGTGCGATGACCATACCGTTTTAAGTCTCCCCGATCGCGCTGTTTCAAATAACAGTGGGTGCCGCCATTACTTTTCCGGTGCGCACAAACGCGACGCCACGAAACTGGCGGCAACCAGGGTTGTTTACACCAATTATGGCAGCGCCCTCGCTAAACTTCCATTGGTCAAGAAATGTTCGTC